>NC_051174.1:113088522-113166022 GCF_013339725.1 Rhipicephalus microplus | reverse complement strand
ACGTTGGAGTCATTTGATTACTCTGCAGTAAGGTGTACATTTCGTGGTCAATTGACCACTTTGCAGTCGTCTGGCTACTTCGTTAGCGATCAAAGGTGGTTGACGCCGCGATGCAGGCGCCACTGGCAGAAGGGCACGGAAAACGTCCGGTTGACGTGATGGGGCGCACGGATGGCGAAAAGGCTTTCGTTGCTTTCTTTCTTTCGTTGTTTCAAACCCAATGCGTCATAATAACTTCATTCCCCGATGAATGATCACATGAAGAAGCCCGTTGAAAATGAAAGCAAGAAATGTAGAGCGAAAGAAATGGCAGTTAGAGCCCCCAATGTGATGAACGACTTGAAGAAAGAAAGAAGCAGGAATGACCTCTAAAAATAATCGCTGCCACAAGAAGTTAGACGTGAAGTGAAGGTCCAGCTCAGGAGAGAAACCAGAAGGACAGACGGTCAAAACAAAAACACAATAACAATTAAAGAAAACAAAGAGGACAGACTAAAAGAGTGCCGGAATGGTGAGGGTATAGTGCCTCACGGGGCTGATGACGAAAGCGAGTGACGCAATCAAACGGATTGCATCCGGAGCACTCACGTCACACTAGCCCGGATGACCAGGGGCTGTGAGACGCACACGATGACGTCCGTTTACTCGCGGGCTTTCCTTCCAGACATTCGTTCGCCTTTTTTTCTTCTTCTCCAGTCTGGTTTGAGAATGTTTCCATGGCGACAGATCCTTTCACGAAGTCTTGCCGGGCGGAACCGAAATAGTGGATGAAATACTTAGGCATAGGATAAATGACGTCAGCAGTCAGTCGCATATACATGGTGTCCCAAATATCATGCAGCATTAAAAAAAAAGACAGAAATGTTTTAATGGAAGCATATCGGATGTACATTGTCCCCAGTATACTCTAGTAACGACCACAAACTTTTTCGTCAATGAGGTTTAGGTAATAGTCTTAAGTAAGGTTTTAACTCGACAAATGATCACCTAACCATTAAAATGACGGTGAGACATATGTAGGGCATGTTTGAATGAAACGCAACTGCGCTATTCCCAGCAGTCTACTAATTACGCACTAATTTCTTTCCGACTAATAAAGAAAGCACGCGAAATGCGAAAATTAACGTGTGACTATACGCTCCCATCCGATAAAGGTGGGAGCGTTGCCTCGACTTGCTGCCTCACAGTGACCCTGCTTGATAGAGCTGCTCCCTGATGAGCGCTGTAGTCTAGTCACAAGTAATTTTTTTTTGGATTTCGCGGGCTTTCTTTGGTAAAAAAAGCTAGTTTTAAATAATACGTCGTTCAAAATACCGCAGTAAGATTTTATTTGAACATTCTCGCCCTTCTTGCACTATTCCATTCAGTCACCGCAGACTAGCAAAACATGCTTTGCTCCAATCACGCGTACTCAACAGAATACCTGGTGTCAGCTATAGCGCACCTCGACGGTAGAGCAGCGTCTGTTGAAACTGTGCTTAGGTGCCGTCGACAGGAGTGACAATCCCAGTTGAAAGCAGCGAATGCCCCCATTCAAACTTATTTTCGGGAGAATCAGACTTGGACATTCGGCTGTGACACTCGCGTATATAATGTGACAGACTGTGGCTGACCACGTGCTTGCTGTGTTGTGTGCTAATAATAATAGCTCTAGGTTTACGAGCCAAAACCACGATATTATAATGAGGCCTTACGCAATGGAGGGCTCGGAAAGTTTCGACCACCCATGGTGTTCTTAAACTTATACAGACAACGCACAGTATACACGGGCCTCCACCACTTCACCTCCACAGAAACGTGACCATCGAGGCCGGAATCGAACCAGCGACCTTTGGGTGGGCAGCCGAGCGCCCCAACCATACGTCACTGTGCCGGACACTGTGTTGTTTCCTCTCCGGCTCTCAATATCTCCCATACTGCTCCCACGTGTGGGTTATCAAACCGGTTAAGTGGTCAGCCTCCCTGCGCCTGCGAGGAGAGGCTGACCACTTAACCGGTTCGGTTAAGTGGTCAGCCTCTTCTATGCCACTGCCCAGCATACCAGTCTGAACGACGTATTATGGAATCCAAGCTCAGTCAGCTGGGACTCGCTCGCTGGATTTCGTGCAGACCGGTTGTGCCCTCGCGATCTCCGACGTCAGCGTAGCTCTAGCCGACTGGGCTGGCCCTACGCCATCTCCTGACGCCGATCTTCGACGACAGCGTAGCTCTGGCCTACTGGACTTGCCCTACGCTATCTCCTGACGCCGACAAGAGCTCTCACCAGTGGTGCCCCATCCTCGGACTCTTGCAACCGTGTCCATCTTTCCTGTCTTCTCCTTACTTCCGTCGTTCACTGTCCCTGCGCCTCGCTTTCTCCTTCCTTTTTCCCTATCTCTTGACCTTTTCATCCTATCCTTTTATTCCCTTCTCTACCCCCATCCCTCGTGAGCTACTGTTGAGGTGTCCTTCCTCCTGAGAGACAGTTACGGGGCTCACTTTTTTCTTCTTTTCACTGAAAATCAGCCCCCCCCCCCCTCCCCTGCCAGCTGGATTCACAGCCGCTTACAGAAGAGAAGATCCCGGGACCTTGGCCGACGGCTTCCCATACGCGCAAAGCTACGAAAGTCCTCTTGTACTTACTTCTCAAGGACCAGCAGACTTCACGAGCACTTGTGAAGGAACAGTGTGAGACCGTGCTGTGTAGTCTCGAGCTGACTATCCATCCTTCTCTTTCTTACTCCTGTTCTTTTCTATCTATTTCCTTTCTATTATTCCCTCTTTCCCCCACACCAAGTGTAGGGTAGCAAACCGATCCAAGCGTGGTTAACCTCCCTGCCTTTCTCTATATCTCTCTCGACTATTTATTCCATTCTTCCCTATAGACTATTTTCTGTAAAACATCTGGGCGCCGTTATCTTATGGGCTGTTAAGCCGATGGTTTTTTGCTCTTGTATATTGCTACGCGCATTAATAAGATCATGAAACATCGCGCGGCCCAACCCAACCATTTTCATGCGTAAGCATACTGTAACACAGTTCGCTTAAGTCGTTGAAGGTACAAAACACAATTCTTAACAGCCCTGCAGTATGGCGGCGCGCAAAGCCAGCCCTAAAATAGTCTATACATTTCCCTTCTAGCTACGTATCTATCTATTTATCTATTCATCGTTTACCCCCCCCCCCCCCACCCCGTGAGCCTGCGATGTCGCGAAACGGATGTGACAACATCCATATACTGGACGAAAACGACCAGCTATCCACACGAAGCTACGAGACCAGCGGGGCCTGCCAAGCTCCCAGTGAATAAATCAAGGTCGGCATTATCATTTGAAACATCCTCCGCGTGATCTGCCTGAACTCTGGGACGTGCATCTTATTGTCAGGCAGCCAAGTTACGACGTCACGTCTAGACTCCCGACGGCGTGCATACAAATACTGCTACACGGTCATTTAGACGCAGTGAACCAGAGGATGCAAGAGTTCAGGGCCGCGAGTCAAAGAGTTCATATTGCGTTGGTATACGGCAAGCTGCAGACTCTTGTGAAAGCTTCGCGAATGCAGGCATTTTTTACGGGGTGGCTGCAGGGCAGAGGTGCTCGCTGCCCGCATCTTAGGGCTAAAAAAAAAACGCGGTTTGCACTGTTTTCGTAAGGCTGGAATCAACAGCGGAGCTATAGTATTCGACCTTAGAAAGTCCGAAGAGGCTCCAGCCTGGAGACAGAAGCACTGCAGCTAGGCGACCTACGCGACTAACGGAAATAGTCCTGCTCGTGGACACGGCATGCATTCTCCGATGGTGGCGCCACCAGCTGTATGGCTCGTGACGTCACTCTGGAGTGCACGCCATTCTCTGGATAGATGCAGGCTTGTGTGCATCCGCCCCCGAACAGGCAATGCCGCGGACTTCTGAAGTTGTATCGCCATCTTGCTTCATCTAAGTTAACACTGAGGATAATAAATTTTGCGGAACTCACCGGGCGAGGAGAAACACCGTGCCACCACGCGACTCTTCATGCGATTGTCTGTAACGTAGTCGTCTGCAGCTATAGAGTAGTTTTGGTGGGACCAGACCGCACGGGAAGTTGTTATATGGCCATACAAAGTCATTCTGGTCCCATGACTATAGATGTTGTTTTGGCGGGAATATGTCACGTGACGTGACTACTTGTTACGTAATGCTACATGATTTCGGTCACTGGACTACTTGCTTCGCAGTCCTGCAAAGCGATTTCCTAGTTGGGAAAGTAGCTGTGCGGAGCCATGCAGTTCGATTTCCCAACTGTGCGACGTGGTTTATAGGCGACGCAATGTGACGTCATAGCCAGGCAGTTCCTTGTCGAGACAACACGAGGGTATGCCGAGATTAAGTAGCCTATTTGTTAAAGAAGTAGGATCTTGGGTGCAAGAACTAAGGCTCTCTTCGAGGACAGCTAAACGAAGTGCCGCGTCCAACAAGGACAGTGGGACGGGCGTTGAACCGTAGGCTCCGGCCACCTTTCTTTTCTTTAGTCGCACGGCGCCGTCTGCACCATCGCTCTGCGCTTGTCGTCTGTCTCTTTTGCAGAAGCCGGCTAGCTAGCCGGCTAGCTAGCCAAGCCGTTCCCGCGAACTACGTAACTCATCTTCTCTCTACCCATACTGTCTAGACGGACCCGTATATACCGTCCAGGAGTCCCTGTTCTGCTGTCTTCTCACTTTTTTGTCTCATTGTTTCACGAAAGAAAAGAACAAGCCAGAAAAAAAAGAGAAATGCGAGAAAAAGCGCAGCTGTTCCAGAACTTTAGGCTTACAAAGAAAGAAGTGTGAGAAAAATTAGCGGGCCCTAGCTACGAAAGTCGTGAAATGCTAGGAATTTATGACACCATTTTCTTTCTTGTCCTCTACTACCCTATTCTTATTGTTCTTGAGTTCTCCTGCGTTCTTTTTTTTTAACCGAGACCAGCGCGGTGCTCGCTTCAATTTTTGTTTTATTTGCGGTGCACAGGAGTGTCGCACACGGGAATAACGATCATTATTTCAACAAGCCCTCCCAGGGCCTCCCTTCGCAGTCCTTAGGGAGCGCCTCGCTAACGGTTATTCTCGACTTGTCTTTCTTCGTTTTCTTTTATCCAGCATTTTTTAAAAGCAGTTTTTTGTTCAGCAACCCCTACAGGCCTGAACGTTTTCCGTGAGTTCCAGCGGTGGTGACGGTGGCGTTTCTTTGCTTTGCGCGTGTTTTTATTTTGTGGAGCCCCGGCTGCAGTTAGCGAGCCAAGAATCACGCAACAGGACGAACACTACCCAACACTGCTGCTGCTGGTTAGTGTTGCAACATGCGGGCCACGACGAGGTGAGCGATGAAAAAAAAAAACAGTTCTGGTCACACGTGGCACAGAGGGAATGCAGAACAGCCAAGGTGCATGCTTGTGTGTGTTTGCCGTAGCTAAAGAATGCCATGACAGCACGGTTCGGTTGTGCGCTGAAGAGTCTTGATGTACACGAAGCGGACATTAAGTCGATGTTCCCATTCATGAAAAAAACAACAACAGTACTCTCTTTAGGTAAGGGATGTTCTTTAGCCCTTCGACCTCTCGCACTATTCCTCTCGCACTAAGTATCTCATGCATCTCAGGACGTAAGTGAACCACCCCTATGTGTACTCCGGTAACATGTCCCCCAGTAACCTTGTACGAAGAATCTGCCGGAGAACTATATGGACATGCATCGCAGATACCGTGGGGAGAGGAAAGCACTGGACATGATCAAGTCAAATGCCAATGTAATCATCGAATAATCAAGGAAAGAGTAAATCTGACAGAAATATTAGGTTTGAAATTTAGCTCTGGAAACAGAAGCAGTATGTCGCACAGAGCAAAAAATAGAGTTGCACTTTTTTTTCGAACAAAAAACTGGCCCTTCCACAGGGTGGGGGGGGGGGGCGAAGGGGACGAGCAGTTGAGCATTAGACGCCATGTCATGTTTTTGGCATGCAGTGCCATTTAATGCAAAATTGCTTTCCTTAAGCGAAAAATACCTGATGTGCAAACAAAAACGGGACACTGAGCTAACCTTTAGTAGCGTTGTTGCTGTCATAAAAATACCTGTGATTAGAATGACGCTTCGTTTACCTGAAAGAAAGACGGCCAATGACGGTGGGTGTGAACCGGCGACCAGACCACTGCCTTAAAAAAAAACGGCCGAGCTGGTCTAAAACCGGACAGGTGGCAACCATAGCGGCCAAATAAGGCTGGGGCACTGCTGGCTAAAAACTGTCAAACACAAGGACCGAAAAGCGATTTACATTAACAGGAATGGTGCAGTCAGGATTGAGTACTCGTTAGTGTACAAACAACAGTGCATAGAGACGGATACTGGAAACCTTGGTGGCACTTCATGTCAAAGGGTATGCTCGTACCATTCATTTATCCACCAGTGCACAGGCGCTGCGTTCACGTGTCACCTGTCACGAAAGAGCACACTTTACCTACAAAGCATAATCACGCGAGCTGGATCCCGTTGACGGGCAACCCGTTGCACAAAGACACCGAACCACGCCGCTATACTCGCGAGGAATGAAAACAGCAAAGTTGGATGATGGCCACGCCAATTCGCTGCAACTCAGTCTTGAGTCCCACCGGATTTCTCGCGTGATTCGACCTGACCAACGAATCTTGCCTTGAATGCTGGGTTACCCTGGACGCTGCCAGGCTTACAGGTACTATATCGTCCTCAATACGTTACGTCACAACCTGGACATTCTCAGCGAGTCAGGCGGGAACAGAAATTTCGAGAGAACGTTCAAATACGTGTGAACGAGGAAACGAACAGCCCAAACTGCTCCCGCGCAAGCCCAGATAGAGACGAGTTGTCTGTTTCCGCTCCGAGCTCGTTCCTTACCCAGCCAGGAGAATCTTGGCGAGGACAATGAAAAAGAGAAAGAGATAAAGGGTTAGGTGTTCTAGTCATCACCGCGGGAGTCAACCCGTACTGCGTATACTGGCTTAAGCACGAGGTATCATGGACGCCGCTAGGCTTACGGGTATGTAGTTCTCGGCACGTTACGTCACAGTCTGAACATTCTCAGCGAGCCAGGCGGGAACAGAGATTGCATTCTCACACGCGTGAACGAGGCGGAGAACAGCACAAACTATTCCTGCACAAGCCCAGTTCTAGACGAATAGTTTGTTTCCGCTCCGAGCTCGTTCCTTGCCCACCCAGGAGTGTCTTGGTGAAGACAAGAGAAAAGAGAAGTATATAAAAGGGTTAGGTGCTTTAGTCATCATCCGAGGGAGTCGACCCGTCCGGCGAATACTGGCTTAAGCGCGAGGTACCACAGACGTTACCAGGCTTACGAGTTGGCGAGAACAAGGGAAAAGAGAAGTAGGTAAAGGGTTAGGTGCTTTAGTCATCATCCGCGGGATTCGACCCGTCCGGCGATTGCTTCATGGCTTGAGCGTTGGTAACACGGACGCTGCTAGGCTTACGGGTATATAGTTCTCGGTACGTTACGTCACAGTCTGAACATTCTCAGCGAGCCATGCGGGAACGGAGATTGCATCCTCACACGCATGAACGAGGCGGCGAACAGCGCTAACTATTCCTGCGCAAGCCCAGTTCTAGACGAGTTGTCTGTTTCCGCTCGGAGCTTGTTCCTTGCCCACCCAGGAGTGTCTCGGTGAGGGTAAGGGAAAGAGAAGTAAAAGAAGGGCTATAGGTCTCTCTTATTTCTTCTTTGTGTCTTTATCTCCTCAAGTTCTTTTTCCTCTTCGTTCGTCGAGAGAGAAAAATAAAGCAGTGTACTTTCGAAACCGCACGCTATATCCTGGGCCCGGCATATAGACTGAGTGGGTGACGACTGTTCGAAACGAGCACCGGTGGGTCGTAGCAAAGAAAAGAAGGCAGCGTTGGCGTGCAGTGGGGCCACGTGGCGACTGAAGAGCGACCTGGCTGGCGAGGTGAAAAACCTCTGCCAAGGACTCGCGGTTACTCTACGTGGTCGACTAGTTTAGCCGTAAGGCGCTAGTCAAGGCTGACCTATATATTCGGGTCTGCAGCTGGGGTTCTACTTTTGGCCTCTCTTCGGCATACATAACTTGTTTTTCTTTCTTGTACCTTGAAATCTATTCTGGTGCGTTACACCAGAATAGCGCAATAAACAGGACAGTGAAGACACAGGACACATCTCTGCCCTGTATACCTTTTACTCCTGTTTGTGAGTGTCATTCTTTTTAGCTCCCTTTCCTTGATGTGCAATATACTGCCATAGTCATGATGTCAATGTATTGTGCGTAGCCATAACAATAGAAATATATAGCACACAATATATAACGATTGACGTCATAGGAAGGCCAGCATAGGTAACTAAAAGCAAGCCACATTCGGTGGCTTGCAAAAGCCCACTCATGTGGGCAATTTCAGACCATCTTTTACATTAATTTCTGCCGTGACCACACACACACCGCAAGCTATGTGGTATCAATGCGCTTAGGCGCAAGGAGCCGTGCCCTGTGCGTTCCCTGTCAAGTTTGCTGCGCCGTACTGCAACAATGTTCTTGAACGAACAGAAACCAGCAAAGAACCCTGGTCCACGTCCTTGTCGCGGATGTAGTGTTACACGTAAGAAAGCGGCATAGATTTGCGGGTAACCTTTTATTTTTTTCATTTGCTTGCTTATTACTGATCGTGTTCGGCCGGTGCTCTGCGCACACCGGGAAGAACGTTGTTCGATGACGTCATTCGAGTGCGTCGTGTAACATCATGTGGTGACGCACAGCGCCGCGTGTCACTAAATGGTCCCTGTGCAGTGACACACTGTAACACTGTGCCCTGTGACACTGTGTGTGACAGTGCCACGGCAGTTGTAATGAGATCGTCTTCCACACTGTGTGTCATGAGACTACGATGCACAATGACGCCTTGCATCGTGCCACGGCACACTGTGGATACAATAGGAACATTTGTGAAACTATGGGCCGTGACATGTGCACCGTGTCACGGCGCATAGTGTCACAAATGCTTGGTTTTCTTGAAAATTCTCTTCGTTGCTGAGCTTCATGGTAGAAAGTTACGCCCTCGCCGTTGTTGTGTTATTCCCCCAAGACGAGTTGCTTTACTCCGCACATATCACGCGCCTCCTGCATATATTGGGTTCGGCTTCTCTGTCTTACACACTAGCATACGGGCTGAACTCACCCGACAGTGAAGCTCGAAGTTGGGCCATGAAATAAGAAGACACAATGCATCAAGGGAAAGGCGGGTGAAATAAAAGAGTGTCCCCAAAACTTTGTCTTCCGCACCACCGCTTTCTGATAGGACTGCAGTTCCTGCACGATGGTCTAGCCAACCCACGCCATATTTAAAGCTCCTTGCAGGATTAATCCTGCAAAATGGTGAATTTGTCTTCACACTTCTGACACCACTTTCCCATCTAAATGTCTACACCAGTGATACCCCAGTACTACACCAATTCTATACCAATGCTACACCAAAGGCACTGCAATTGAACAAGGAAGCATATGGTTGAAGCGGACCTCGTGCTTATGCAAGGACTGCAGAAGCTACGGGAGAGAGAGATAGAACCAAAAGAAGGGAGGTAGGACGATCTATCACTTTGATGTCAACATGCACAGAAGCATACGCATAACGTAACGTTCGCTTTTGTCAGACGAAAGCGCCATACAAAAGCTGCATTAAAGAAAACTCATAGGGTAACTCATGCATCCACCAAAAACGGCTCGAAGGCGGAGGCCATCTTTTTTCTCCGCCTCAGGTTATGTAATGATCTCAGATAAGTCACCTTTCTTCCCCTTCCGCCCTTTTGCACAGCCTCCGAGATCAGAGCCGTTGCAAGCGTGCTGCACCTCACCTATCTGGCTCTACATGCCCTTCGTTATTGGCTCCCCTATGACCAGGCGACGATGTCATGTGATGACGTCCTGCCAGGTGACGTTATAACGACGTCAACACTTTTCGTCATTGCAACATACTGTAATTACAACCCAGCACCTCCACCAAAGCTGTTACGGATGTGATGGGCTTATTTACACTGGAAAGCGAGCACTTCACCGACACTGCCCAATAGGCATTGCTCGAGACCGTCCTTTTTCCTCCTCTTTTGCGCCCTTACGGTCCGCGTTACAATGCAATGACGTAACCACGTGATCATGGTTTCTTGCATCCCTTCAATTTAAAAAAGGAACCCACACCCGATCAAAGTGGTTTCAAAAACGACTGTATTAACGCTTCGGCTCCCCGCACGGCAACCATGTGTTCGAAGCATAATGTTTCATTAAATGTTTCATCCCTCTTGTTTACAAAACCAAAGCAAAAGGATGGACCACGAAAAAAAAAAGATCATAGTACAGCACTCGTACTGTGTCCTCTTGTCTCATGCTCCGCCCTTCTGCGCTCACTTCTTTGTACACGATTCATCAAACCCAACTCACCCACATCTCTATACCCTGATGCTTCGTCCCGGCCAGACAGGTTTCGCTCATACTCTCAACTTCCTTGCAACACTAAGTGTGGAAGCCACGTCGACGGTGGCTTTTCGAGCTTGGATAAGTCAACTAAAGCTTTGGTCTTAGTATTATTTATTGTTTATGAGATTGGCATGGGCAGATACACAAGGACACAGTGGAAACAAGAAGACGGCAAGCTCAAGTGCCATTTGGAGGGGCACAACGCCTGCTTGGTCAAGTTTGAAAGTTTAAAACATGCAGAGATTATGGACGTGTGGTACGCTGGCACTGAACGAGGAAGCAGATGGTTGCAACAGACCCTGCGCATACAGAACGATTGCGGGAGGTACGGATTGATTGATTGATTGATATGTGGGGTTTAACATCCCAAAACCACTATATGATTATGAGAGACGCCGTAGTGGAGGGCTCCGGAAAATTCGACCACCTGGGGTTCTTTAACGTGCACCCAAATCTGAGCACACGGGCCTACAACATTTCCGCCTCCATCGGAAATGCAGCCGCCGCAGCCGGGATTCGAACCCGCGCCCTGCGGGTCAGCAGCCGAGTACCTTAGCCACTAGACCACCGCGGCGGGGCGCGGGAGATACGGAGGAAAGAGAGAGAGAAAGAAAAAAGAAAGGAAAGAGGGAAGACGAACGATCCCCTTGAAGCACATTGGCAGTAAAAGAAATACATATCGAAACCTCGCCTTCGAAGCGAGAACGCACACTAAAAAGATTTAAAAAAAAGACTGCAGCAATACGGTGATCTTCACCGTCTAGCACGGCGCGCTACGGTGCGTGTTTATTGTGGCAGCTTCGGAGAAATTCCTGGATTTACAGCGGAATGCAGGAAAAAAATAGAAAAAAGAAACGTTTACGGCCCACTGCGGTGGTCCAACCGCTCTGCTGAGAGAGGAGGGAAAAATATTGCACCAGGCCTGCCGCGATATATGCTAGCACGTGTATAAACGATGATCGGAACGTGCCCTGCGGTGTGCTTGAACCAACGCGTTACGTAGCCCGTTTCTGTTTTACTTTATTCACTTTATTGCATCACCCCCTTCCTGGATATTACGACTGAGGAACTTCGAGATTTCTCCGGATAAACTGGGCGGTTTATTCGTAATACCGACGCCAAGCGTTGGCACGGGGTATTCGCGCAATGTCTGGTGCACATCACAAGCGGAAACGTGCAGTCGATAAACTTTCGAGAGATATATCAAAGCGGTGACTGGAGACGTACAGACAGACGTTAGGTGGGCCCCGAATCTGTTGGGTACACGGTTACTTGAAAAGGTGATCACGGAAACGGAACAACAGTGACCAAAATGCTGGGCAGTTGCTCAAGGAAGGTTGGCGAGCCACACTCCACGCCTCCTTGGATAAAAAAAAAAGTGTGAGATGTTATCGCTTGCTGCTAGGTTTGTCTATATGCCGGTGGGAAGTAGCGTGAATAGTCCAGAACAACGCTTACCCTGTCGACAAAAACGAGAATTGTGAAACTGGAAGTTAAAAGTCTACAAGAGGTCAACAAAAGGTCTACAGGAGGTCTAGAAGAGCTTGACGGTTGGTTGGACGTATCTCAAGAGGACCAGCTACAGATGTTACATAGCAGATGTGCATATAGAGTGTACTTTCTTTAATACAATTTTCGATGTTACGGTTAGCAATAGATTTCGATTGACCTTAATTTGAGTGCGTCCCAAGGAATACTTTAGGAATATTCTGTAGACTGGCTTATATTTCGTACCGTACCAGAAGTTTACGGTGAGTCTACAAGAGCCGTACAGACAACTGAATGTATCTCAAATGGACGTTACAGGTGGGAATATAACACGTACACTTTGCTCGATACTCAAGTTTCAAACACTGGCCTCAATCGGATAGCTTCAATTTTTGTGGCAATTCATAGACTCGCTTGTATTTCGGAATATACAAGAAGCGCACAGAAAAAAAAAACACATACAGATGGTCTTGCGTGTGTCAACGGAACGAACTTCAGACGTTCCGCATCTCAGTTGTGACGTATCTCAGTAGCGTGCGCATTTCACAAAAAGCAACGTCACGGAGGCGGGCTACAAGACTTTCACACTTGATATCAGTGGCTAAAACACATGCTGCAAGCGTTTGCACTTTAAACGCAACACGAAGAGTATTCACTCAAATCCTCCAAAGATTTCCTTTGTCACCCGTGTCGCGCCCAGTGTTTTGACGCAGGCAACTGCCATCCATGCTTGCGCATCCAACGGTTATGCAAATGACCCATAGAATTTCGCAAGCAGAGGCCCGCTTGCATCGCAGCCAGAAACCGCATCAGTCCACACCTCGCCCGCTCGGTACGAACACGCCTGCCAAGTGACAGAGCAGGCAACCGACACAATGCGCCAGAAAAGCCGTTCCGTGTGTCAGCAGGGTGGACTGAAACTACCCAAAATGACGTCATCGCACGTGACTCAGACTGTCGCGAACTCTCGCCTGACCGTTTTTCTCGAGTTACGTCTACTAACCTGTTGGAGAAATGAAGCTCTTCCCCGTGAAAATCGTGTCGGCAAACAACGTCTGCGTGCTCGTCATGCGACAAAAATGTACATAGGTAAGGTTAATCAAAAAGTGTTCACTAAACTTCCCACACAGTGCCACCTACACCGTTCGGTATGGCTCGTGTAGGTACAATGTTCGGAATCGCTCGCAAATAAGTATTGCGAGGTCCACACTGACCCAGAAGTCAGCGCGACAAGTCAGTGACGTAGCCAGGAAGTAGCACGCCAGAGATTGTGACCCCCAATCTCCCCCCTTTTTGCGAAGCTTCCTTCTGCCACGGTGTACAGAAGACAAAGCGACACTCATCTAGATCAAAGACGCGCCCACTCCCCTCCGTCTCTTCAAAACAAGTTCGTCGCAGTGGAGTAGGCCAACAACATTTGGCGGCGGTGCGCGAGAGCTTCAGAATTGCGCCGTAGCCAGAATTGAGTGAATCTACTTCGCCGATAAGAGCTGACGTGTTTCTTGCTTCAACAATGATCAACTGACTGGAACTTTAAGTTCTAAATCTCATACACACCTACCGAAGGGCCTCGAATCTCAACAGTGATAAAGACTGGAGCCAGCTCATACCGGATGAAGTCCTCCAAGATAAACTCTTGGCCGCCTGAAGAGCTCACGCCATCGGGAAAGCCTTTGGCCTACCGAAGTCTAAAGACGTGGGCGGAGGCACTGACTTAGCCTTGGAGCCTCGCACTCGGGTCGTAATTTTTTTTTGGACCATGACAAAGTTCTTGCCGTGTCACGTCGCATACAGTTAAGACCTGAAGAGGCGTTCATCGTAGCCCCGTGGACCTAACAGTCAAGCTGGAAAGGACCTGCCAACGATGCTGTTGTAGAGGTTCGCAAGAACTCCCTAAAAGCAGCACCCCTGAGACGGCGTCAGAACGCGTGGCTTCACACTGCTCGTACAGCGAGTTGCTCGCCCCCCCCCCCCCCCAGCTGGGGCCTACGAAGAGGAGAAAAAGTTCAAGAATGCAAAGCAATGATGGAAGAAACAAATTCGGGCGGATGTGAGCGCGCACGTGGGCGTCAAAACAAGAGCGTTACAGGAAGGCGCAGCAACGGCGAGGTGACGAGCGATGGTTTATACACAAGGTGCCTCAAGGAAACAACACCTTTGCCACTTCCCTCCCGCCTTCTTTCGGGCTCTTCTCTTAGAGCCGACGCTCTGAAGTTTCTCTAACTTGCTTCTTCAGGCCCGTGACTCCGAAGATGCTAGCACAGGATGCGCTAGATCAGTGACGTACAGTACTGTTCTTTGTCAATTGAAATAGTCAGCCATGAATGAAAGAAAGAAACCTGAGCAAATTTTTGAACTGATGCATCAAACTAGACATGCCAGGGCACATAAAGAATTCGCCTTATGAACCTGACACCATACATATCTCACCGATCATGGACGGCAGAAGGCACAGTGTATTCCCTTTATGAGCGAACCGGATTGAACGTTCGCATCCCAACAGGTGAAAGGGTGCGGGATGTAGGATGAAGAAAATATAAAGAAAACTGAGGGAGCTTTGTGCAATACGATTGAAGCGAAACGAATCGATAGCAGCATAGGATCATCAAGTCGATTGAGACTCCATTGTTCCATCTCTAGAGAGTAAGCTGTGGGCTATGGACGGCAAGGGCACCGAACAAAGAGCCCATGAATTGAAAAGACTACAGACACCAGCACCATAATGATCGTTAGCATCAGCGGCAGCAGCAGTGTTGTAATAGACAGGAACAATACTAGCCCCATGTTTTCTGAGTATGCGCTAGTCCATGCATGTGCGCGCGAATTTCGTGTCCTGCCTGTGTCGTTGTTTATTGTACTGGTTAGCATAAGCGTGCGCCGGGTAACCCTACCGGGAGGGGAGGGGGTGGAGTTGAAAGTTGATGGGAGCGTTCCCACATTCTCATTAAGTGAATGTATGGGGCAGACTTCAGCCCCCTCTTAGGTGACAAAGAAAGGCACTCCTCCCCCCCCTTTCGTGCGCACGGCTATGCTGGTTATCCTACGGTACGTCGCCGAAACTTATCCAAACTGAAGTGTTCTCGGCCTCTAAAGTGACGTGTCTCAGAGGTCACGTGCCGCGGCCGCTTCTGCGAGAGAAAAAAAAAACGAGACTAAGAGATAACGCACACTACGCTTTGTGAAGACTGGCTTGTCCACAACGTAATTATGTTCCCTCCTGGCTTATTTCATTCCTCTATACAGTGTAGAATGTTGTATACTGAGTAGAAGTAGGTTGGGGGCGCTGTAGGTGGGTATATGTGCTGGCAGGGCCGTTGTAGCAAGGGGGGGGGGGGGGCAGCGCGGTCCCGAATTGCATGAGCGGTGTGCGGGGAGGGGGATTGTTCCAGACACGAACCATAACATAGTGCGCAGCGGTAGAGGGATGCCCTTCGCAAATGTATATATTATAAACCGCCAGACGGGTCGGAGCAGCCTTCGATGACGTACGTGCACCTCACGCCCGCCGCACCAGACAGGCAGGCGCCATCTGGCGGTGAGTGCTCTCATAGATCGGTCGTCGGGTAAGTAAAGTTTGAAGTCTTTCGTACCGGCGATCGACCATGGAGCTCCAGGAAAGCAGGTTTGTAAACACGTAATAAAGAAGTTTCATGTCGTGAAGACTGTCAGACAGCGCGGCTTTATGCGAGTGTGTGATTGGCTAGCGAGATACCCTGTGCAGTTATCATCATAATTTAGCATCGGCGTCTGCTTTTCAGGCACAATAATCATCGTTTCGTTTTATTTACTTCGTTATTCACTGTCCCTCTCAGCACGTGGGTTGCGTGAGTACTTGTACTCCAGCTACTAGTACTATTCCTACTACAGACTGCTACTACGGCGACGAAAATGACGACTACTGCATAATTGTGGACCAAGAAAGATTCGGTGTAAAAAGTGCGGCCACTCAACCATTCGATCACAAAACTGACCGATGACAGTGGTGGTGCCTTTATAAGGCCTACCAAACGGGAACTCATATTAACAGTCACAAGCCCTATCTAGCAACACAAATACCCGCCATGGTGGTATAGAAGGTACTCGACTGCTGACCCGCAGGTCGCTGGGTCGAATCCTGGTCACGGCGGCAGCATTTCGGATAGAGGCCAAAATTCTTGAGGCCAGTCAATGTGCTTAGATTTAGGTCACGCTAAAAGAACCCCCGGTGATCGAAGTTATCGGAGCCCTGCACTACGGCGCCTCTCGTAATCATATGGTGGTCCTGGGACGTTGGACCTCAACAACAAGAATAATCTAGCAACACACACAAATATAAGCCGTAATTTATCCAACGTTACTCAACTCGATCCAACACAGCAGCCGGTGTTATCGAGTGCTGGTGGTATGGCAGTATATAAGTACTTCAGTCGGAGTGAAGCGACTGCTGTATTCGGCATCGCAGCCCATATCCTTCGGAGAAATATTGCACGTTCCCAGGACCAGTTACGGAATGTGTATGGAGCATGCCTAAATAGATTTTAGCTGAAGATTAGGACGATCACGCACATGCTGTATCAAGAAGGATGTGCTTTTTAAATTAAGAATTGATATTATATGAGTGAACAGTTGTCATTGATGGGAAAACAATGGTGGAGTTATGACAATCGCACGGCAGCATGGCTCCGCAGCGCAACGAACGGAGTAAGGGAATAAAGAGAAGAGTGAGGAGATGGCAGTTTTAAACTAACGTGTGGAGCGGACATCCGCTCGTCCGTGCGACATCCACGTGTACTGGCGACTGAGGTTACCACGGCTCAGGTCTGTTCTGAGGTACTGAAAGCCAATAGCAATGCAAAGGAGATTTCAGATGTGTATTTTGTGAAGCCACAATGCATGATGCGACTGAGACACTCTCGCTGCTAAGGCATTCGTTTGAGCCGTCTCTTTCGCCCCCTTCATGCAACAGGCCTGGCCGAGCGTCCGATCTTTGCCTTAACAAACGCTGACAATATTATCGTTCACTGCTGAACCTTCTGCAGTGATCAAACCCTCCGTGTATTTCTCACTTGATATTCATTCCCAAAGCCGTGCTATCGAAATAAAAGTAACTACGGACTGCCTGACTGGCAGTCGTCTCGATAGGTAGATGTATGACAGATGACGCTTGGATGGACGCATAGGCATGCCCTGGGATCCCCTTCAAAGGGGGATGAGATTTATCGTAGCACTACCATCCCTATTAGGTCAATGTATGGGGCTGACTTCAACCCCCCTTACCAATTCGCAGCGCCCACTCCCTATATGTTAAAGAGGGATTGCAGTTCAGGCATGAAAATGCTGGAAGAAAAGCCCACGGAAGGCGATGAACTCGACCAACTAGCCCAAACAGCCGTTCTTACCCCATATATGCCATTGTGTGGGGCTTACTTTGCACCCCCCCCCCCTCTTGGTAGACTAGGGTGGAGAAGCCCCTTGTTCCCCCGTACGCAAACCTAAGGATGGACGGACGGTTGGACGGACAGATAGATGCATCGATATGAGGACCATCGCTTTTGAATGTGCCATTGGTAGTACGACTAATTTCTACATTAGATATCATTTAGACCACTAGTTTCAATCAATGGATTCTTAAGTTCATACGGAATACGATTGTCTAAAAACAAGGAGTATCATTCGGAAAAGAGCGCTATTTACTAGCCACATCGAAAAACGTAACGCCCCCCCCCCCCTCCATGTGAGACGCGAAGCATGACGACACGGAGAAAGCAGAATGGCATTCCGTATTCCATGGTACGGTACAGGCGCCCTGAATATGCACTCCATTACAGCACTCCAAGAAACTTGCGCAAACAGTGAGAAACTGTTGCTCCTCAAGAGGCAAATGCGTCAGCTCACCGTGGCAGTGGGCGCACTTGTCTCCGCACCGTTGGTCAGTGGCCGCTCTGTTGACCGCGGGCGACGCACCGTTAGCCGGTGTGCCGTTAGACGAAGACGGCGAGGATGACGACGAGGACGAAGCCGGCGGTCTTGGCGAGGGGGCGGCGTCCGGCTCGGGGCTGCCGGTGCGTCGCCGCTTGGCCGGCGCGCTTGGCGCCACGCTGGTGGACGAACGCCACGCCGGCCACGCGCAGGCAGCGGCCAGCGCCTCCGAACCCGCTGGCGACCAGATTCACGCGGCGCCCGTGTCTCTCTATCGCGTTCCTCCCACCACGAACCGGGCGGAAGCCGACGCTAACACTTCACAGCACCGCTAACCACAATCATGGCTGCCATCCCCATCACAGCCCTGAGAGGACAGACCGCAAAGGGATGATGGTGCGAAGATCGGTGGTGAGGACAGTACACGTAGGCACCAGGACACCCGGGAACCACAACATATGCCATCGTACGAAGACTATATTTTTTGAGACAGCTGGTGTCGTACGGTTCCGTACTGCTTCTCACACAGAGTTCAATGCTCCGCACAGAGGAGCGCTGTCTTTTGCGAGCAGCCTAACACTTGCTTAACTCTTAGGAGAAGGGCGAACCGGGACTTCAGTTCCAGTTTACGAACCCTTCCGGCACTACTAACAATTACCGGCGTCGCAACGTCAGCTCGGAGAAACTGCGGTAAGACAGGAGACGTCTTCAAGATGACAAGGATGGACGTCTTGGCGACCCAAGCTTCTTGGTTGCTGCTAGGAATGTTGACGTCTGTAAAGTGAGGGCAAATCACTCGGAATTCAGACCTCTTTTGTGAGAAGGCGCATCGGCAGAGACTGGCTTTTCTCTGTTATTTACAAGGCCTGGCACAGCGGTCTTACTCTTATCAGGAGGGAGTCTTCGAGAGCAAATGTCGTCCGAGTGAAGTATATCTTGAAATAATTATTGACCACTGTAAGAGTACGACAATTGTAGCCGGTTCATATTAGTGGTCGTCGGGAACCACCTGTAGACAGGTGCTAAAAAATCAAAGTTAGTGTCGTGGTTTATTGTAATCTTCGCGTTCCAGGTGGCAATGAATACGGTTCCGGAAGTAAGTGACACGTTAAGACAGCGTCAGACGCACGTGAAAGGATATCCAAACACTTCACTGGCGGTAGAGCTCGGAGATTGCGAGTGAAGTCCTGCGGGCCTTACCGGCACTTGCAGTAGACGGAAGATGTACTCCCCTTTTTATTTGGTGCGAAGGTAAACCGGAAGTAAGTCGCGGCGGTATCCAACAGGTGAAATCCGTCACGGTGGAGGGAACGTCATGTGTTAAGGTGATTTAACCGGCAAACTTGTCACTAGGACGTGCAGAAGGTTGACAACTTCAAGAGCAGGTTACAGATATTCAGCGAAGTTACACGGAAACAAGCGTCGCGTGGTTGGGGCGGCCGCAGATGGTGGAGGAGCGAGGCTATTAAACGTTCAGATGTCCGAGGAGACAGCGCTTTACCGTTTGATATCCTTCGACGTATATCCTGAAGAGGTTTACGCACTGGAACAGGGAGACAGTCTTGAGACAGTAGGCGTCCTCAGACGCAATGTCTTCAGTTCGTTGATGAGTATGGCAGAGGGTGCTCGAAGCAACGGTCAATCTGGTTCACTCAGGTTCGCCAGCCAAACATTAATCCATAGTGCACGCCCTAAGCGCGTTTTTAAACTTGCCGCTGTTGCGAAGAGATGTTTGATGACAAACAGGGGCTTGCGTTTTCCGGTCTACAAGCTCTTCGACGCAGCTGACCACCCGATCGAACAGGCTCGGCGAAGCTCCGCTTGAAGAGGTTCAGATAGAGACACACTGTAGACGAAAACACTCAAGAGTAGAACCCAGAGGTTCCGGGGCTCGCGCGAAGTTCGAGAGCTCCGGCTGGCCCGGGCCGCACAAGTGGTGGTTCACTTCGGGCCGAAGCCACGGCTGAATGGAAACCAGGGCTACGACGACGGTGGGCGTCCAGCTGAGAACCTTGCTCGCCGGCGTCAAAAGGGTAAGGAAGGCGCAGGAGAGTCTGCCAGTGTTTGCGTGCCGGGCTCGACGCAAGCCCGAGTCGCTGTTTCCCGCTCCTGCGGACTCGGTGAAGTCTTCACAAAGTGTGGAGAAGAAGGCGAGAGAGACAGAGAGTGCGAGGGGTTTGCGAGCAGCGCTGGCGGTGTCCCCGTTCCGAGGCGAGACTCGCGAGCCGACTGAATCACGGCGCGCAACTCCTTTGCCCGCTAAGCCCGGCCGGGGACGCCGCGCGCTCTCACGGCGGTGTCCGCCATGTTGGCGTCCAGGAATAGAACCACGCGCGCACACCCCTGGCTGCTGGTTTTCTGGCACCGGGCCCAGGGCTCGTTTCTTCGGTGGTGGCTCCCCCCGTGCCCGTTGTGCGGAACCGCGCGCCTGAAGGGAGGTGGTGAAGACACTCTCCCCCATCTTTAAGCTAAGGAGGAGGAAGAGATGGCCCGTGGCCGCCCCAGTCCGGGCTGTACCACGGGCTCGGCCCACGGGCAGTGCGTACGTGTGCCGCTCGTGGGTTCGTGCACGAGTGTCTGTCTGTGGACGTTGTACGTCTTACGTGTGTCCCGGGAGACCTTTCTTTCCTTACTTCTTTCTTTCTCTCTTCTTTCTTTCTTTCTTTCTTTCTTTCTTTGCGCATGCTGTGCGTGCACATGTGTGCTAGGCGATCGATCTATCTATCTATCTATCCATCTATCCATCCGTCCGTCCGTCCGTCCGTCCGTCTATCTATCTATCTATCTATCTATCTATCTATCTATCTATCTATCTATCTATCTATATCTATCTATCTATCTATCTATCTATCTATCTATCTATCTATCTATCTATCTATCTATCTATCTATCTATCTATCTATCTATCTATCTATCTATCTATCTATCTATCTATCTATCTATCTTTTTCTGCTAGTAGCCTGCGTATGCTGTGCCTGTACCTGTGTCCCCGGAGAGATTTTCTTTCTTGATCTTCTTTCTTCAGCAGCTCCTCCTCCCTTCACTAATTCTTGCTTCGCTTTCTTTTCTAACTCACCCCCCCCCCCCCCCCCGGCGCAGTCCCGGACCGGGGCACGCGGCAGTCGGCGCTTCAAGACGCTGGAAGCGCTGACACTCCGGCGGCGTCGCCGACGTGCACTTCTCTCTCATGCTTGGCGCTGCTCAGCTGTTTCGGCCCGCGCCGGTCGCTAGCAGGCGTGCCCTGCTCGGCGAGAGAGAGAGCTTTGGCTCGTTCTGCAGTCCTTCTGGCAGCGTTTCTAGAGGCCCAGGAGCGGTAGCTTCGACGCCGAGAACCGGGTGGGGGGTTTGTGTTTTAGCCGGCGGCGCCGGACACGCCTCCGGGGGCGACAGGAATTCGCGCGAAAAGCGCACAGTGCGAGCGAGCGAGCGGCCCTCAACGTTGCCCCCTCTCTTTGTATCCTGCGTTGCCTTAACGCCCCTCTACCCACACATTTCGCTGCACGCTCCTCAGTAGATTGTCTTAAATCGGGACGAGGAGTGTTTGGCAGGCGCTCGAAGGGCAAATAGAAACAGGAGCGTAGATAGACTGAGACAGGAAGACGCATACGCTTGCCTGTGTTCTTTGCCGGCGCTCGGTAGAAGTGTTGACAGCCGCTACGTTGCTTTTAATAAAAGAAAGCTGAATTTGGGCCAATGTAGATCGCCCGAGACGTCTTGTAGAGATCCCCTGGACGTACATTCTCCCTTACAGGTGTCCTTGGTAGGCACTTCCCGTGTAAATAGAGAAATAATGAGGTAATGAGAAATGTGTGTGTCGGTGATGTGCCTTGTGACCAGAATAACTCATCGACTTTCTTTCTTAACAAATTGCGTGTGAGGACATTGGACAATTAGTAAACGTGTTCCAAACATCGTTTTTTTTAGTGGCGCAGCTGACACCCGCAGCTCAGTGAGGGCGTAGTGAGCCTGAGTAATGACCCTTGCATACAGTCGGCACGTCTTCTGGATATAGTTGCACTTCAAGAAATGACTGCACCTCACGTATTAGAAACACACCAAAAGAAAACATCACGCAAATCACAAGTCTGTATGTATTCTTTGCGTTTCGAGGCTCATGAGTGTGGTGTGCATAAAAAAAAAACAGAAACCTGACCAAACACACTACGCACGCTGTCTCTTAGACTCCTAGCCAAACCATTATTGTCACTTCCTTCTCTGTCGCGAGTATTTCCTGTATATACTGCTAAAACGGCGTGCACGCGAGTAAACGTACGACATTTCCTATCTCGCAGGTAAAATTAGGCATAAACGTTTAATTTTATTCGCTCAACTACTGACCACTTAACAGTGACCAAGCAAAAAAAAAACTGCACATGGATGCTTTGTAGACAATCAGTATACACACTCTAAACGCCTTGGTTTGCAGTCACTGTAAGCACACTTATCGTACTTCATCATTACCTCTTGTACATAACCATCATCGTTCTTATTCTGGTATATTGTTGGTGTGTTGAGTCGAGTTCGACAGTGCGGCATAAATGGTTCTGATGGCTTTGTCTAGTCAGGTCTTGTTGCGTCTTTCGATGATTGATTGATTGATTGATTGATTGATTGATGTGTGGGGTTTGATGTGCCAAAACCACCGCATGATTATGAGAGACGCCTTAGTGGAGGTTTGCGGAAACTTCGGAAATCTGAGCGGTTTGCAGTCACTGTAAGCACACTTATCGTACTTCATCGTTCTCTCTTGTACATAACCATCATGGTTCTTATTCTGGTATATTGTTGGTGTGTTGAGTCGAGTTCGACAGTGCGGCATAAATGGTTCTGATGGCTTTGTCTAGTCAGGTCTTGTTGCGTCTTTCGATGATTGATTGATTGATTGATTGATTATTGATGTGTGAGGTCTGATGTTCCAAAACCACCGCATGATTATGAGAGACGCCTTAGTGGAGGTTTGCGGAAACTTCGGAAATCTGAGCACACGGGCCTACAGTCTTTTCGCCTCCATCGAAAATGCAGCCGCCGCAGCCGGGATTCGATCCCGCGAGCTACGGGTCAGCTGCCGAGAGTACCTTAGCCACTAGACCACCACGGCCGGGCAGTGTTGCGCCTTTCAACACTTATAGACGGTACATATATCGCCTATACACTTTTTATAAAACTTCTAAACTTCCTTCTTGGAGCGACTGAACTTTTTCTTCCCTACAATGCCATCAACCGACGGAAAGCAAGCGGGATCGCACGTGCACAAGTTACGAGGTATAGATAATCGATAGACCTTGCACAAAAACATCGATGCTTAGAATGAGTCTTTACCAGTGTCTATGCCCCCATGGTCCTGCCCATGACAATTTCCCGTGGTAGGGCGCCCACTTGTGCTAATCCTTGTCGTCCGCGGTTTGCAGCGCTCCTGGTTCGTAGCCAAGGCAGCTCGCTGATGTATCAAGGGGCACATTGAGACGGTCGTGCGAAGCATGCATGCGCGAAAACGTACCACCTTCTCCTGCAGGTGACTCCAATCATTCTTGAGTTTGCCACTTTCCCGACCCAGCGCTGCCAGGAGACTGAAGACCTGTCACCGTCGAACCCAGCTCCAAAGCCTTTCCTTGTTGTGCACTATAGGACATCATTACCATGGGACATGTGCCCGCCGCGCGCCTACTGAATCAGTCGCCACGGTGGTCTACTTAGTTATGGCGCTCGAGAGAAGGCCCGAAGGTAGCGAGAGTGACTGCTGCTACTGCTATCACTACTAGTGCTACCGCTTCTGATACTACTGCTATCACTGCTACTGACTATACTACTAACTACTACTAGCATTAGTACTGACTACTACTATACTGCTGTCCCTATAGTGCTACTGCGGCAACCACTTCTATTGTTTTTACTACTGCTACCATCACTATGCTACTACTACTACTACTACTACTACAACTTCACGACGACGACGACACAGACTAAACAAAAACAGCTTTACGGTCAATGACGAAAGACAGTTGGCTACGCCACTGTGATAATCCTGCACAAGGTTTAGCTACATTAGTGCCTGAAACATGGTGTCAATGACGTGCCCCTGGCTCCACAGTCACTTTCGGCACATGCAGCTGGCGAAAGCATGAACTTTGAAATTAGCTCCAGTTTATCAGAGAGAGACAGAGAGACAAATAGAGATAGATAGAGAGAGACAGAGAGAGAGAGAGAGAGAGAGGAGAGAGATGGGGGAGCCGGCGCTTGAGACGTAGATTCAGAGATGGCGCATTTTGCAACACGGCTGCATTAGACAGTCACCGAAATACCGCGCAGTCTCGTCCCCCTTGAGGTTAGCTTTAGTGTATAGGAGCCAGTGTCGAAACCTCTCCCGAAATGTCACCACGGTGGTTCTTTCACTCTGCGAACTAAACTTAAACACAAAACCGAAACAGAGGATTGTGTTGTTTCGAACATGGGACGGATTCCATTCGAACAAAAACTTCCGAGAAATGAACGGCAACAATCGCTTCGGGTAGGGAAGTATAGATACAAGGGGGGCCACATTACGAAATGGGGAGCTTATAAAGGGCGCATCTGTGCTACGCCTTTGACAAGTGGCTAGCCTTGCTGGCTCTGCCAAGTCCGCGTCAAGGCGACAGACGATGTGTTGCGTTAGGTAAGCTGTCGTCGCATACTCACTGCGCGGTAGGACGATTCTCAAGAAGGGACGTCGCCAAGACAAACCACCTACCCCATAGCTTGTTCAGACGGGTGTACAACAGAAAGAAAGCACAAAGGGGGCGACTTCCACTAAGGGCAGTAGTATATGTTGCATAATAGCGAGCTATGCTCAACTGTCAAGCAATTAAAGTATGATGTTTGTAAAGTGGGAAAATGGAGGCGTCCCCCCCCCCCCCATTTGTTGGTTACGTTATTCTAGCCGACATATCGAGCGCGACTGTATTGTGCACGAAATAATAGATACTAATAACATATTGATGTAACGAGGCTTTACTTCCATAACCGATGATATTGCTACGTAGCTGACATATCAGCGGTCAGAAGACGACAACGAGGAAGCGGTCTGTGGGTCGTGCGTGCTGTCCTCCTTCTTAGTCGACGCCATATGCATCAGTGTGAACAAAGATTCTTAATAGACACGCCTCGTGTCATTTTTACGTAACAATATATTTACGAGGTACGCCGTAATTGAGGCATCCTGAAATTTCGACCACCAGGTGTAAATTATTTAACGTGCACTACTCACATCGCACAGCGCACGGTACTTTGAAATTCGGCCTCCATCACAATGCGACTGCCGGGAATTTACAATAGCGTTTCGCAAGCGCTGTGACTGAAAACAACACCGTAGAAAAAATTAAAGAAAAAAAACCCCTTCGGGTGTCGCGGAAGCCATCGCCCTTCCGGTGTTAATCCCCTTTTGTGCCTTTCCTCCACCGAGGTTGCATACCAGAAATATGAAATTATCTCGGTCAGTGTCACACCGTCCTTTCATTCAAACCTGTGGCAATGACAAGCGACGGGTGTCTAATGCTTCCTTTGTTCGCCCTGGGTCGTAACGCTACTTTCAAGTCACTGTGCAACACGGACAAAGCCAGTAAGACTGATCCACATCCGGCGCAAGATGGTCTAAGACGTACAGTCACGCTCAATATCTGATGCAACACGCCGGCTGAGGTTAAAGTGGTCCCAAGCCTGAACAATGGCACCGACAAACAATAAATTGGTTCAGAAACTACCGCTCATTGAGAGAGTTTGTGTCGCCATTTTGTTGCGTGTGTGGTTCCCGCATTGTAGTATTGGGGCCCTTTTGGCTACAGGCAGCGTGTTAACACTAATATTGAGCGCGACGTACCCTTTTCACGAGCATATATCGCCACCCTTTTCGCACTCATTGACACTCGCATATTCTCCCACTCGTCGGCAAACCAAATTTTCCTATTGCTAATAATAACGACACCGTTTTATGTGATGGCAATGAACAAATTAGGCTAATGTACTCACTACTTTGGCATCCATGATAGACCTGTACTATGCTTAGGAAATTAAAAAAAAAAGCTTTCAGCAAGTGCGCGAATGTACGTGATTGAGAAACATCCTCATCGTGATAATCACCGTTTGGAGCATTCACTATCACCAGTTCGTTTCATTTATTTCGCTGTTACCTTCACTCTGATCGTGTGTTTCGCATGGCGCTTAGCACTACAACTTCCAATACTACTACTGCAACAACTATACTACTAGCACTGTTGCTACTACTACTACTACTACTACTACTACTACTACCCAGCACCTCCACTACTTGTGATGCAACGGTGAAGGCAACCTTTACTAGGCCCAGAACACACAACGAAGCGACCACACCCGAGGCACAGAACCGAGGCAAGCCAAGTTCTCACTGCAGATGAAGATGACGACCACTTATGATGATGAACACGTGTGAAGAAAATAGCTGTGCTTGATGAATGCCTACACTACTAGTACTACTACTGCTACAACAACAACAACAACAACAACAACAACAACAACAACAACAACTGCTACTACTACTTCTACTACTACTACTACTACTACTACTACTACTAGGACGACAACGACCAATCGAAGTGGCGGTGCTTACGGCAGTGTTTTGAAAGCTTAGCTGCAGAAGGCTGTACATACACACTGCAGCTCACCGAAAGCTCACAGCACAAAATGACTGACTCACCTGATGCGTCAAGCACTTCCTTTACGCAAGCCGCCGGGACGCGATCATAATCGTCGATAACACTACGAGACGACGACCGCGAAAGAGGGAAAGGGTATGGATTGGGAAAGGAGGACGTTCTCGTAGCCCACTAAAAGACGCCGACGTGCACGGCGCTATACTCTAAAAACGGACTTCCAGGGATCTCTCTGTGTGTACGTGTCTGCTCCCCCACGAGGAAAGAAGCAGTACATACCACAGCGGCATAAGACAAGGCTGCTTTTTTTTATTTCAAAAACAGTGTCGCCGTCACCACCGTCTAGCTACGCCAGGTGTAAGCACGGCGTGGCTATAAACAAACCGTGGCCCGCTTCGAGCTAGCTCCGAGAAGTTTGGAAAACGCCGCGCGGAGGATTTTATCGCGATGTTACGAGGTCACGCATCACCGCAATCACTCCCGCCTCCCCGACGCTGATGGTCGCGAAAATCATCGACGGTTGCTAGCGCAGAAGACGTAAACAAGTGGTACGCGCGAGCGCGCATGCACGTGGTTCGATATGGCTTTGCACGTCTTGTGGACGTCTTGTGGACGTCTTGTGGACGTCTAGTAGGACGTCTTGTAGACGTCTTGCGGAAGACGTGTACGGGCTCAGATTGAGCCCCATCTCACAGAATGAGTACTTTCGCAATTGCTTTTCGTACAATTCCTTTTCCCCCTGTTCTTCAACTAGATACTTCGCCGCTCGACTCTCAAGACGTGCGAAAAAGCCAGCTTTGTCAAAAGCTGGGTGGTGTTTTCACTCGCATGGTGTAACTGTCACGTGAATGAGCTTCACTATAGTTGCGGACGTCTTGTGGACGTTTTGTGGACGTTTTGTGGACGTCTTGTGGAACGTGCGTCTGAGATTAGCTTTCGCTAATTTCACAGTTCGAGTGCCTTTTCAAATGCTCTTCTAACAAACCCATTCCCACTCTGCTTTATTCAGATACTCCACCGCACAGCTTTTTCAGCATGCAGAAAAGCCATCCTTAGCACAAGCAAACGGAATGAAACAATGCGACGCAACTTATATGACCTAAACAGGGCTTCAGAAAAGAGTCTTTCTGTGCATATAAAGAAAAGTACACGCATTTGTATGGCTGCATTTGGCATGTAAATTGTCTAGTGATGCTGAATGAAAGATAAAACTATGACATAAAACAAGTTTCAAGCCTTTCCTAAGTACTCACATAGTACCAGTAGGGTTTGAAGTTGGCTAGCTACTGACTGCTGTTGGCTACAATGTTAGCTACCCACACAAAACGCGGTGTAATGAAATAACACGTGCGCATGGAAATACGGCTCCGCCTCATTGCATTCATTGCTTAGCACATTACTACAGAAAAACGATACCCCCCCCCCATGAAATATTGCAGCAATTTTTTTTTAAACCTAATGAGCTAAAAGCGCGATGTCTCACCTTAAGTAACTACACCAACAGATGCACTTCGAAGCGACAACAAATGATCATATGATATGTGCCATAACTTTCCCAAGAAACTTTTATTTTACACTGCCATTAACTAATTAAAAAGGGAGCAAGCTGCTTTAGCCTTGCCTAAATTTTCCAAGGCTTCACAAGAAAAGAAAGCATTCGACCCTGAATAATATTGAATAATCTGGGCATCATCATTGACGATTGTTATCATGATGACCACGGCTATCTTTATAAGGAGGTGATTACTTTGCTATATTCATCATTAGTGTACGTTGGTGACCTTGGTGACTCCGGTATTTGATGAAATACGTGAATCCCCATATACTCGAGCTCTGGAACTTCGTCAAATAAAAAAAAGTTTTGTAGACGACGTAAAGTTGTCAGCGTGTTTTTAGGTTAGAACCACACGGGGGTGACGTAAACGAGGCGGCTCCAACTAGAGACGCAAAAAAAAACAAAACAAAACAAAGAAGCACACAACAAAAAAATAGCTTAAACCATGAAGGTGGCGAATGTATTTAAAACAAACAAAAAAAAGCGCGCTCGCGAGGAATTCCAGAGGGAGTCATTTTAACGGTTGTTTACTATCGTCTCCATCTCTTAAACTCCGGTTGCGTTACGTTCGGCTTGGAACCACTCCAGCAGACAGAACCGAAACGAATCAAAAGAAAAAAAAAACTTCACATAACAACAACAAAAATAAAGAGCTAGGAAAGGTGGCGGTGGGTACTGCTTTTCTTTTCTGGCTGCGAATGTGGCGCTGGTGATGCGAGCGGTTTAAAAGAGACGCGGTCAACCGACGCCCCAGTGGCGCTCTTCGATAGAGCAAAGTGCGCCTTTCGAACCGTTATTCACGCTTCTACCGAAACAAACTGTGGGACTTGATAAAATAGCCGGCCGAGCCGGCGTAGTGGCGTGCAGTGCATGTACGTGAAAAAAACGTATTCGTTGTATACTTTTTTGAAGGGGACCATAGATTTGTACAGTGCCCGCGACACCACTGTTATAAATCGCTGCAGATGAGTACAATGATGTTTTATAGACTATGAGGGACATGTCTATAGACGCTATATTGAATGTCAAATTCAACGTTGGAAAAAGTATCCAATGAAAGCAAAAGTTCAGCTGGGGGATCGCGGGGTGGGGGTGGGGGCTTTTAAGGCGAAAGTTTTAGATGTTTTGCCAAACGTGAAAAATAGCAGTCGGTGTCCGCACAAGAGATGCGAAAAATCATCATAACGTGGCCACGTTACCATATGACATCATCATGATGTTACAGATCACCTGAGTTCGTGGCGTCGCAATGTGACGCCATGACGCGACACTGTAGTTTGGGTACATAGTTATTCATTCATACTATATATAGTTGCGAAACTGCGTTCCAAAACATGGACACGCAGTTAACCCCAATTTTCGGGATTTAGCTGACTGTCGTGCCACCTGGGAGTGACAATACAAAGCACAACTAGCGAATTCAATAGTGGGCGATCTCATCAACAGGTGGCGCAACAATCTGCTCACTCCCGACATTCGCGCCATTGGTGTGTCCGCATTTCTATATATGGAGCCTATGGGGAGCTTCGCAACTCACATGACTGAATAACTCTGTTGATCAAACGTCGACGAATTACGGAGGCACGAAGGCCGTGGTAGATTCAGGCTAAGTGCAAAACACTTGCAGAGCCTCCAATACATTGACTGAGCAAAAAAAAAAAAAAAAGTGGCCACGCATTTGCGTGTTTCAATGCAAGTGTCGTCTAATGCCGGCCTTTTTTCTTGCATAGCGTCGCATTTTCAGCGCAGCGTAAGAAACACTAGCGTCGTTAGAATTAAGTATCTATGCATCTTCTAGTAAAGAAACACACCACCTAATGCTTGCGTAATGATGTTGCGCCTCAAATACGCCCAATGTTTGCTTTTTGATCGACTATGTTCACATATATGAACACAGTCACCACTTCAAGATGGCTGGGCGTTCAGCAAGTGTTAAACTTTGGCCGGGTGGCTGAATCGCTTAGTGTGACAGACAGACAGACAAACAGACAGACAGACGGACGTACAGACGGACGGACAGACAGACAGACAGACAGACAGATAGACAGATAGACCGATAGATAGATAGATAGATAGATAGATAGATAGATAGATAGATAGATAGATAGATAGATAGATAGATAGATAGATAGATAGATAGATAGATAGATAGACCGAATTTCTGAAACCAAATTTTTTTTCTTGTACATTCACTGTGACTGACCCGAACAGTGAATATTTACAAACCATCATAAATAGTTCTAGACTATCGGAGCATTTGTTGCATGCAAACCCGCTTCGACAGATTAGCACAGGGACTAGTTAGAGACCATCCTAGATTCGTACAGACAAATACAGGGGGGTGATTCCACGAGAGATCGACACGGGTCCAAAAGTTGATATTTTAGATTTCATTGAGTATTTTATATTTCGTGCACCTCTCACCAGGTAGCCCAAAATTCAACTTCGTTTTATGATTAACGACATAACTTACGAGAAAAAAAAATATCAAACTTCACCAACGGAGGCACCAATTTCGTCACCTGTCATTTTCGAAAATTGCAGATGCTATAAAAAGACAAATATTTTTGTTTCAGGAAGATATTTTTTACCTGATATGTATGTCTAATGAAGAATGAATTCATACGGTTTCAAGTTTGTAGACCTTAAGAAAATAGCTTCTAAAAATGTCTAATTTTGCGACAGTGTAAAGGAAGTTATGTATTCATCATTTTTTTTTTCTCCAAAAGTAATGCAAGCAGCGTTTTCAAACTTGACACGTTTTAAGGATATAGTGTGTTCATTAAATACATAAATTATTGCTGCCGTAGGGCAAATGTATATTTTTATATATTGCCTCAAAGTTCTCATATTGGCAAAAGTGTACTCCACGGAAATTTGAATAATAAAAAAAAACCCATCTTCGATTTTTCTTAAAATCTCGTAAATAGACAACTGAAGGCCATCATACAGTAATATAGAAAAAATATGTTGCATTATTTTGTTTTTAGCGACAATAATCGTGGTACAAATCAGAGCTTCTCGAGAATGCGCTGATAAGTTGAGAAATCTAGAAATCGGAACGGAAAAGCGGCAATAGGCTTCAAACGCGAGTAAACGTGACCGCATTTGGTGAAGAAAGGCTGTTTTAGCAGATAGGAGTAACTATTTTGAACACGGTATTCTACAGTATCTGAATTCACTCTTATACGTAGAGCACCGAGACTTCTAATATGTGGTGCCTCTCCATTACTGACACACAGATGGAGCTGCTGTGACGGCCATGTGTTTGCAACACGTTGGGTAAGAGAATTGAATGAGTTCATAAACGATTCAGAACAAATTTTTATCATTTGGGGCACGAAGACTGCCGCATTTGACTGAAGAACACGCTTTAGGGCGAGTTGTCATCCGTCGTCTGCTCTACAAATGAATTGCTGTGCGCCGCATCTCGGAGGCAATGCTTTAGATCATATGGTTCAAAGTAGGGACAAAGATTACGCCTCCCGTAATTTTATCGACAAAAACATTGTGAGATTCATTTTAACGTACTATACTTCAGTTTTGCATTCGCACTGTGTATACTTGCGCACCCCCCCCCCCCCTAGTCCCACAACTCACCCCTAAGTCCATTACTACTCCGCCCACTCCTCCCACCTCAGTCACCTACTTTGCTTCGTTCCCACTTAATTCAACCTCCTTCATTCCACTTCATTCAACCCGACTTCACCCCACCACCTTCGCCGTTTCCTCAGTGTCTACCGAGCCAAGCTGGCTGAATTTTTCAAGCCAAGGTTTATCTCTACTCTTACAACGAATATCGCGTATAACGAACTACACTACAATTCCTGAGCTACTTCGCCATGACAAGGCTGGACCTTATAACATGCACGAATCGGCACAGAAGAGTATAAGAGCTGTGAAAGAGTTCCGCCAGGAGGGATGCAGGCACCGAGCTCTGTGTAACTCCGACGCATCACGCAGTTAGTGCGGACGGGCAAAAAAGACAACCGCGAGCAGAGACGGACGGCGCCGCGGTTATTTTGGTGTCCGGAGACGGAAGAAGCAGAACCATTAGCGCCGTGCGAGTCCCGGACCCCGTGGAGGGAGTTTTTCGCCTTCACCGCAGAAGTTTTTAGAGCGCTAGGAGCTCCCATAATTTTTTTTTGTTTGGTATTCCGCACTAGTTTGTTTCGTGGTGCTTGTGGGAGAGATTTTCGAACGACTCGCGGAACGCAGCCCAGAAGAAGCTTGAAAGATGGATGGCTGGGTGAACGCTTTGTCGACGAACAGAGGTGTGTTCCCCCCCCCTCCCCCCATCCACAAGCAAACTAACACGACTACACTGGAACATCTTCGAGTGAGTTGTACACCAGAAATTTTCTGACAGCCCAAGAAAGAATGATGAATATTTTCACCGACATTGAGAAAATAAAAAAAAAACCTTTTTTTACAATGAGCTGTACTGTTGTGCAATTTATTTGTCAACATTTGTTTGTTTTTGTTTGTTGGCTTACTTGATTGTTTGTTTGTGTTTACTTGTTTGGTTGTAAACCGAACGGCACAGTTGGATAGAGTCATGCTTATCATTCCATTCATGGATCGCTGCTCCACACGCGTGGACGAAGAAATAAATGGAGACCGCGGGCTACCCGGACATGTAGGGATCAGTGCCAAATTGCCCAATCGTCAGTATCGTCGGTACGAATCTCTTGTGCACAGCACCCTTTCGAATGCACTGTGTCCATCTCTGTCTTTGTGCTTGAGTGTGTGTTGCGCAGCCAGTCATGAATGAATACCAACTCACCCTATAGTCAGTGCTGACACATTGCAAACTTGAACGTACAATAACAAACAGAGCGCCGTTTTTTAATATGATGATGATGATGAGGAGGATGATGATGATGATGGTAATAATGTGGAAAGGAGAGCGGAATAAATTGGCCAAGTATCAGCGTGCGTCGCAGCAAATGTCGTCGAAATCTTCTCCCGGGTGTACTTCATAGTCCTGGTTTTTATCTACGTGAGATATGGCTGGCTGGCTGGATGGATGGATGGATGGATGGATGGATGGATGGATGGATGGATGGATGGATAGATGGATGGATGGATGGATGGATGGACGGATATGGCTGTACCCTTTAGGTCAGGCGGTGGCTAGCGCCACTAAGCCGTAATACTTAATGAACCAAAAACTAGATTTATATTTTTTCCTTTAAAAAGTGAGTTTGAGGATTCGTAATTTGCAGTGAAGGGTTTAATTTTCACTCGTGCCTTGACTTTAGCCACCAATCAGATAACCTCCTTCTAGTTAAGTCTACCCGCTTAAAGTCTATTTTGCCCTCCCGGTCCCTAAACCCCAGTGCTTTGAAAAACTCTGCGCCATCATCCCTAACTATATGGTGAAGCCCTTTACAGAACATTATCAAGTGTTCGGCAGTTTCTTCTTCCTCTCCACACGCACTGCATACTGTGTCTACCCCTTCGTATTTGGCCCGATATGTCTTGGTTCGCAGTACTCCCGTCCTGGCCTCAAACAGTAGAGAACTACCCCGAGTATTATCATAGATCCTTTCCTTGGCAATTTCCTGCTTAAAAGTTCGATAGATCTCTAGTGCAGACTTCTTAATCATGCCCATTCTCCACATGTCAGTCTCCGTTTCCTTCACTTTCTTCTTAATCGATAGTTCTTTTTGGTTTGGCCACCTACTGTTTTCTAAGTATTTACCAGTCGATTTCCTGGTTCGCTTCCTTCATTTCGTATCGACATTCTTCATGTACAAGTAGCTGAAAACCTTCCTAGCCCAACGCTCCTACCCCATTTCTCTCAATCGCTTCTCAAATTTTATCTTGCTGCTAGCTTCCCTGCCCTGAAATGATGTTCATCCCATATCACCTTGTACTCCCTGATTTGGTGTATTCCCGTGAGCTCCTAAGGCAAGCCTACCTATTCCACGTTGCTTGATTTCTAACCTTGCTTGAACTTCTGATCTCATACACAAGACCGCATTGCCGAATGTCAGCCCAGGAACCATGACCCCTTTCCATATTCCTCTCACAACATCATACCTATTGTAATTCCACAGTGCCCTATTTTTCATCACTGCTGCATTCCTGTTACCTTTAGTCGTTACGTATATTTCGTGTTCCCTCATTTACTTGGTCCCATTGCTTATCCATACGCCCAGATATTTGTATTTATCTGTTATCTCTAGCGTGACCTCCTGTATTCTAAGCTCACTACCGTCGTTGTCAATGAAAAGCATGACTGCTGATTTCTCCTTGCTGAATCTAAAATTTAACCTATCTCCCTCATTACCGCAGATGTCCATCAATCTCTGCAAATCTTCGTTGTTGTTGGCCATTAGCACTATATCATCTGCGTACATTAATGCTGGTAGTGCCTGATCAATGAGTTTTCCTTGTTTGACTAAAGAGAGGTTGAAGCCCAGTCCACTTCCCTCTAATTTGGCCTCTAATCCTTGTAGGTACATCATGAATAATAAGGGTGACAGGGAACACCCCTGCCTAAGCCCCCGTTTTACCGCTGCAGGCTTGGATACCTGTTTTTCCCCCTTTATAACTACCTTGTTTTCTTTATAAATATCCTTTAAAAGATTAGTGACTACATGTTCCACGCCTAGTGTGTCCAGTATTCCCCACAATTCCTCTTGAACCACGCTATCGTACGCTCCCTTGATATCCAAAAATAATAGCCACAGGGGCGTGCATGTGTTCCTTTTCTGCTATTTCGATGCACTGCGTCAGTGAGAACAGATTGTCTTCCAACCTCCTGTGTTCGAAACCCATTCTGCAGTTCCCCCAGCATCCCCTCATCCTCTATCCATGTCTGCAGTCTTTCCTTTATAATCTGCATCGCCAGCCTGTAGACCACTGATGTCACTGTTATAGGACGGTAGTTGTTCATGTCAGCTTTGTCCCCCTTTCCTTTATAGATCATGCTCATCCTGCTAAGTTTCCATCCATCGGGAACTTCACCATCGATTATTATTTTGCTCACTGCCTCTCTCAAAGCCTGCTTAGACTTTGGACCTAATGTCTTTATCAGCATGATTGGAATGCCATCTGGGCCTGTTGATGTACTACTAGGAACCGTTTTCTCAACCCTTTCCCACTCTCGTTGTGAAAATGGAGCCATTGCACCATTTGATTCGTCCTTGTCTATTGTGGTGCATAAAGTACTTCTTTGTTGAAATTTTTCTGTCACCCTTGCTCTTAAATATTCAATAGCTTCGTCCCCTTCTAGCCTAGCACCTTGGGCTGTGGTTATAAAACTCTGCTCTAGGCTCGTCTCATTTCTTAGGGAGTTTAGATGGTTCCGAAATTTCGCAGCTGCCTTTCTATCTTTTTTATGTACTTCTGCCAGCCACTGAGCTCCCTTTCTTCTGATCTTTTCATTGATCAGAAGGGATGCATCCCTTCTACAGCTTAGAAAGGTTTCCCATTTTCTTTCAACATCATCTGTCGGTTCACCCCACTGCTTAGCATGCCTGTGTTCCCTAGAGGCTTCCTGACGTTTTGCTATGGCGCTCTTAACTTCCTCATCCCACCAACTTTTGGGTTTGGGTCTTCTTTTCCGGGGTGACTTGTCACGCGTCTTAGCAAGCTCTAGCTCAAAGAGTCTTATTAGATTCGTGTATATCCACACTGTCTTATTATCCTCCGTGATTACTTTCTCAATCTGTTTAGTGGCTATTTCAATTTGCCTTTCTGGATAAAAATTTTTCTGTAGTTGCTCATCTTGTCTCCTTCCCACTTTCACTGCTCTTCCAAAACTTAGCCTGATACGTTTGTGATCACTACCCAGACTTCTGGAGCCACCTTCATCTATGTGCATTCCCCTGAGCTTATCATACATCCTATGTGACATCAGTGCATAATCTATCGTCGACTGCAGCCTTCCTACCTCCCATGTTATTTGCCCTTCACACTTCTCGGCACTGTTGCAAATGATCAAGTCAAGCCTTTCACACAGGTCCATGATCATTTCGCCTGTCGGGTTGGTATACCCATCTATATCTTCTATGTGCGCATTCATGTCTCCTAGTATAATTATCTCGCACTCTCTTCCTAACTCCTGAATTTCCTTTGATATACACTCTACCATTGCCCGGTTTTCCTCTCTGGCCTTTGCTCCCGTCCACAAGTACACGAAACCAAGAAGTGTCATTTGACCTGCCACTTTCCCTTTTAGCCATAAATGTTCCTTGAACTCCTGCTTGACCCACCCCTCATCACCCCTCATCACCCCCCATGCGCCCCCCAAGAATGACTATCATGGTTAAAAAAGCAACAAAAGAAGTTGGGGAATCATCAAGCTAGCTTTGCCTTTAAAGGTTGAACGCGACAGTGATATCCTGTCCCTAGTGCATACTTCAACCACTTACGGGGCACGAAATATTTTCGAAGTTCCTCATAACACACTACGTTACCTAAAAAGAATAGGCGCAGTAACGTGTGTGTGCCTTTCGTAGTGGGTTACCGGCTTTAACCATGAAGTCATCATGATAAATCACGCGTTCTGACGCCCGATGGCAATGTGCGCTTGTACATGCCTGCTTGTGAATACAGTAACAGAAACACAGAAACCCGCTTTCGAAGCTGTCACACCCTTCTTTCTCTTTCATTAAACTTCTTCTCACCGCATTTTGCACAGCCTCCGTGATCAGCTCTTAGATAACGTAATGTGATGACGTCAAGATGACATTATACAGACGTCGTGGCGAGATAGCAAATTTTGACAATTGGCCACGTCGTCACTTGGCAGTGACCTTTTTGCTTCACTCGTTTTGGCGCAGATGCCACCGACGGTCAAATTCGGGGTTTTACGACACATCCGAGGTTACTGCTTGAATATAGCATATAGCCGTTTACTGAGTTGGCAGGATTAGGCAGCGTTACGGCTGTCGACCACCGTATACCCCAACATTCGCGCTATACGAAGTCAGACGTGGGACGGGCTCGTCGGAATTTTTTTTCTTCAAGATGCCGCCACATATTTGTGCGTTTCATTTGTTGAGCGCACGCAGCGTTATCAAAGCGAATGAGAATAGATCCCCTTCACAAAGTTTCGAGGCCTGCGGAGCTTCCGTGGCGGTGGCGACAAGGTGGCTGAAAAAAAAGGGGCCGACGACCGAGTGTACGGCAGAGGTTACGAGGGCATCGAGCAGCGGAAAATCCCCCCACAGAGTTCCAGTCCCCCGCCGCAGCCTTTTTCCCGCACCACCACAACGGCAGCGTCCCATTCCTGGGGTTCATACACGGCGAAGAGAGCAACGACAGCTGTGGCTTTGTGCCGTTACAATTGCGTGCAGCGCTGCGAAGGCTATCGCTTCGAGCGTCACCGCGCTATAGACATTCCTCGTTTCGTTCTTTTTTTCGTGGTTGTTGAATTTTGCGCTGCTTTCACTGCTCCCTCACTGTTATTTTGCTATGCGCTCTTGATCTATATATATATATATATATATATATATATATATATATATATATATATATATATATATATATATATATATATATATATATATATATATATATATTGTCCCGACGTCAAGAGAGAGGTCGTACTAGAAGACGCTGAGAAAACAGCAGCGGGTCGGTCTTTTTGTTAACCGCGTGAGAGAGAGTTCCTCATCTTTGTCGTTGTTGCATTCTGCATAAAAGCGTGCAGATGCGCGTATGCGCTGTCGCCTTCGTCTTTTTCGCGGGACGCACGTGACATTTGCCTCCCTCCAAAAATGGCATCGTCCCGATGCGTAGCCAAGGCACTCTACTTATAAAAACGCACATATGCACCGGCACGCACAGGACAAACGAGAGTTAGCTGGACAAGTAGGGTTTCATCCGGATGACATGCACGATTTCGGGTGCGCAGTTTCGGCGACTGGAACTGCAATTGCCGTCAGGAATAACTTCGTAGTTGATGTCGTTCAATCGTCGGGTGACTCGATATGGGCCAAAGTATCGTCGTAATAGCTTTTCTGAAAGTCCGCGTCGACGTATTGGGATCCAGACCCATACCTTGTCGCCTGGTTTGTAGGTTACCAATTTATGTCGTAGGTCGTACCGTTTCGCATCTTTGTGTTGCTGGTGACAAATACGCACGCGGGCTAGCTGTCGGGCTTCTTCGGCACGCTGACCAAATTCTTCGGCGTCAGCGTGAGTGTCGTCACACTCGTGCGGCAGCATAGCGTCCAACGTTGTAGTGACTTCGCGCCCGTGTATTAAACTAAACGGCGTCATTCCGGTAGTTTCCTGCCGGGCAGTATTATAGGCGAAGGTCACATAAGGCAAGATTTCGTCCCAGTTCTTGTGTTCTGTGTCGACATACATGCAGATCATGTCTGCGAGGGTCTTATTAAGCCGCTCTGTTAGTCCGTTTGTTTGTGGGTGGTACGCCGTTGTTCTCCGGTGAGCTGTACCACTGAGCCTGAGAACCGACTCCAAAAGTTCTGCCACGAACGCAGTTCCTCTATCCGTGATGAGAACTGTTGGAGCACCATGCCGAAGGACGACGTTTTCTATGAAGAAATGAGCCGCTTCTGCTGCTGTGGCCCTCGGCATGGCTTTAGTTTCTGCGTAGCGAGACAAGTAATCAGTGGCGACAATGATCCATCTGTTTCCTGTGGTAGAAGTTGGGAATGGGCCCAGGAAATCCATTCCGATTTGGGCGAATGGCTTTGCTGGTACTTGAACGGAATGTAATAAGCCTGCCGGCCTGCCGGGTGGTGCTTTGCGTCTTTGACAGTCGGCACATGTTTGGACGTGATGTTTTACAGCAGCAGGTAGGTTAGGCCAGTAGTAACTGTTTTGCAGACGGGACAATGTTCGAGTGTAACCGAGATGACCAGAGGTGACTTCATCATGGCAGGCTTCCAGAATTTCTTTTCGCAGTGATGCAGGGACGACGAGCAAGTATGGGCTGCCGGTGGGAGAAAAGTTTTTCTTGTATAGGACGTCGTTCCTTAAACAAAAAGATGGCACTCCTCTCGCAAAAATTCGCGGCACGTCTTCCCGTCGTCCTTCCAAGAAATCAATAAGCGAAAGCAGGTCAGGGTCACGGCGCTGCTCTTGTGAGATAGTGGCCGCGTTGATGACTCCCAAGAATGCGGCGTCCATAGACTCGTCATTAATAGCGGCAGGCTCAACGGGTGACCGCGAGAGACAGTCTGCGTCGGTGTGCTTCTTCCCTGATTTATAAATAATGGTCATATCAAACTCCTGAAGCCGAAGGCTCCAGCGTGCTAAACGGCCGGATGGGTCTTTCAAGTTAGTGAGCCAGCAAAGCGAGTGGTGATCACTGACGACCTTGAATGAGCGGCCGTACAGATACGGTCGAAATTTGAGAACCGCCCAAACCACGGCGAGGCACTCTTTCTCGGTAGTCGAGTAGTTCCCTTCCGTGCGAGAGAGAGCTCTGCTGGCATAGGCTATCACTTTCTCGGTGTTATCTTGCCATTGTATCAGTACGGCGCCCAGGCCTACATTGCTTGCGTCGGTGTGAAGTGCTGTTGGCGCTTCCTGGTCAAAGTGTGCCAGAACCGGAGGTGTTTGGAGGCGTTGGCGTAATTCGTTGAACGCTGTTTGTTCCTTTTCGCTCCAAAGAAAGGGGACATCCTCTCGTGTGAGCCGCGTCAGAGGCGCCGCAATAGACGAAAAGTTGGCGATGAATCGTCGGTAATAAGCGCAGAGGCCTAAGAAGCGTCTCACTGCTCTTTTGTCATGCGGTGCGGGAAACTTTGCGACAGCGTCGATTTTGTCCGGGTCAGGTCGAACACCTTCGTGGCTGACCACGTGGCCTAAGAAGCAAAGTTCGTTGAAACCGAAATGGCACTTCTCTGGCTTTAAAGTCAGGCCAGCCGAACGTATAGCTTGTAGAACTGCGAATAATCGACTTAGGTGTTCCTCGAATGTAGCTGAGAAGACGACAACGTCGTCTAGATAAACCAAGCATGTCTGCCACTTAAGTCCTGATAGCACAGTGTCCATTAAACGCTGAAAAGTGGCTGGCGCTGAGCATAACCCGAATGGAAGCACTTTAAATTCATAAAGACCGTCGGGCGTCACGAAAGCAGTTTTCTCACGGTCTCTCTCGTCGACCTCTATTTGCCAATAGCCACTTCGCAGGTCCATCGATGAGAAATAGCGTGCATGCCGCAGCCGATCAAGAGAGTCATCTATACGTGGCAGTGGGTAGACGTCTTTCTTCGTTACTTGGTTTAACTTGCGGTAATCTATACAGAAACGCAAGCTGCCGTCTTTCTTTTTAACCAATACCACGGGGGATGCCCAAGGACTCTTGGAAGGCTGTATTACGTCATCTTGGAGCATCTTCTGAACTTGCTTTTGGATCTCCTCACGTTCTTTCGGAGCCACACGGTATGGGTTTTGACGGATCGGTCTCGTATTTTCTTCAATGATGATTCGGTGCCGTGTCAGTGGTGTTTGCTTGACTTTCGACGTGCACGAAAAACAATTTTTGAACTGGTGTATCAGCTCTAGTAGGCGCTGTTTTTCCGAGGCTGACAGGGTTGAGCAAATGTTGACAGACAAAGGTGTCGAGGCTGGGATGGTCGCCTCGTACGGTTGCAAAGCGAAGCAATCTCTGGCTTGGTCCACGTCGTCGTAGTAGGCAATCGCGGTGCCCTTCTGGATGTGACGACGCTCGTTGCTGAAGTTGGTGATGAGGACTTCTGCCCGCCCATCAATTAGTGCCAGAATGCCTCTCGCTATGGAAACACCTTGCGTAAGCAATAGCGTGTCTATTCGCTCCGCTATCACCTCCTTACGGCACGGCCATTCACACAACACCGACACAAGGCAGCAAGATCTCGGCAGGAGCATCACATCATCGGCTACACGTAAACGTTGCAGTTGTTCTTCAGTGGTGGCGTCGACGTAAGGATGGGAGGAAAAGGTGACGATACGTTCTGGGATGTTGATGATAGCACCGTACTCTCGCAGAAAATCCATACCCAAAATTAACTCTTTACAACAGTCCGGTAAAATGACAAATGTGGCGACGAAGTTCGAATCATCGATTACGAGCCGAGCGGTGCATTTACCGGTTGGCGTCATTAGCTGCCCACCAGCACTCCTTATGCTCGGCCCACTCCACGGCGTCTTAACCTTCTTAAGGCGGTCGGCGAGCTCTTGTCGCATAATAGAGAAGTCAGCACCAGTGTCAACCAGTGCTGTTACGTGGTGTCCGTCTATAATAACGCTGAGGTCGGCACGTACAATTCATTGGCAGTAGTACTCGTGGTTGTTGTCGTCTTCGTCATCACCGTCGTCACGTCGTCTTTGTGTAGAGGCAAGGGGGTCTTTTTGGCGTCTCGGCAATTGGCAACCTTGCCCCCGGAGGTCGCGGCAGTTAGTTTCCCTGGCACGGGCTTGGGGAGCGGTTTCTGATGGCGTCCGCGTATCTTTGGCGATTCGGGGAATTCTGACCTCGTGCAGGTGAGGGAGACCGCCAGCGACGACTTGGTGAAGACGCTTGGTTGGTCGGTAGGTGATCAGCACCATGGTCACGAGGGTCTTCAGAGTAAAAAGAAGCGGGCCGAGAAAAGTTTCCAAACCGGGTTTCTCGATGACGGCAGTAGCGCGAGATGTGGCCTGGTTCGCCGCAGTTGAAACAAAGGGGTCGACGGTCGGCAGTGCGCCACAAGTCGGTCCGACGTACTGGTGGTCGCCGCACAGGTTCACGCTGCCACCACGGCAAGGTAACGGGCCGCGGCTGAAAGGGTGGTTCTTCTGGGGCAGGCGGATGACGGCGCACGGCATCAGCATAGGACAGTGGACGTGGTTCGGGTGGTGGCGCCGGTGATGGAAAGGCTTGCCGTAGTTCCTGGCGCACGATTTCTGCAACAGAAGCAACTGGGGGATCGGTAGACGGAAGGCCGAGGGCCCGCAGCTCTTCCCGCAGGATTTGTCGAATCATTTGCCGTAAAGAGTTTTCGGAAACGGCAGCGTTTTGAGCGGCGGCACCAACAGGCGTTTGGTCGGGCAGGCGGTCAAAGTGGCGGCATCGTTGCCGGAGCGCCCGCTCAATGACAGTCGCCTCTTTGATGAATTCATCCACTGTTGTTGGCGGATTTCGTACAAGGCCGGCGAAAAGCGGTTCTTTAACTCCCCGCATCAGATGACGAACTTTCCTTGCCTCGGGCATGTCAGGGTCAGCGCGGCGAAATAGGCGGACCATATCCTCAGCGAACATGGCCACGCTTTCGTTCGGCTTTTGCATGCGGGCTTCGATCATCTGTTGTGCGAGATCCCGTCGGTCCGCACTCAGGAACGTCTGGAGAAGCTTTTGGCGGAAATCGTCCCAGGTTTGGAAAGTAGGCTCCCTGTTCTCGTACCATGTGCGAGCGCTATTTTCCATTGCGAAGTAGGCACGGCCAAGTTTTTCTTGCACGCTCCAACGATTCACCACAGCGGTCCGCTCGAACTGGTCGAGCCAGTCCTCGACATCTTCATACGGTTCTCCACGGAAGACTTCGGGAACACGAGGAGTCTCAAAAGTTACCTGGTAAGGGTGAGTCGTTTGGGCCGGGGCCGGGGGAAGATTCGCAGACGCTGAAGGGGCCGCCATGTTGGTAACAGGAGATGCCGTCAAGAGTTCTGGGCTTAGGCCTAATAGGCGCCGGCTGAATCGGTGAACTGGAGTCGCAACAAGACGTTGAGGCTCCGGACTGGGTGTACGGTCCCGAACAACGCTTTCTTGCATCAGGTTGCAAGCCCCAGCACCTCCACCAGTGTCCCGACGTCAAGAGAGAGGTCGTACTAGAAGACGCTGAGAAAACAGCAGCGGGTCGGTCTTTTTGTTAACCGCGTGAGAGAGAGTTCCTCATCTTTGTCGTTGTTGCATTCTGCATAAAAGCGTGCAGATGCGCGTATGCGCTGTCGCCTTCGTCTTTTTCGCGGGACGCACGTGACAATATATATATATATATATATATATATATATATATATATAGAGAGAGAGAGAGAGAGAGAAGTACCAACTAGCCCAAACTGAAGTCTTATTCAAAAGTACCTAACATCTTTAAAAATTCCTTTTTCCCCCAAACAATTATTCAGTTGGATAGCTTACCACCTGATGTCGTTTAATCTGATGACTTCGAAAAAGGCTTGCTGAGAGCATCTCAACCGCGACTTACGTGCATGATCGAGATGCTCTAGACCTCATTTTAATGTCTACAATCTGTCCTTACAATGTCTATTGTTCCTATTATAATGTCTATTATTAGAGTCCTTATCATAGTCTTTATTATTATGCCTATACTCTGTCCTCATGCAATATCACTTCTTCGAATTGTTGGTGCTCAGTATTTGCAATACTCGAGAGACATTTCCATGTGTATAAATTTTTCTGTGCGTATATGCGAATAATGCATTTATTCGTGCTTGACGACATCACTTCTGCTATTGTTTGTTCCAATGATTTTTCTCGAGGTTTGCATGTATTGTTTATCGTAATTTTCCCCCCATCTGCACGGTCTTCAGTGACCGCAGTACTTTCTAAACAAATTAAATAAAATACTTCGTCGCGCCAAGTGCACAATGATGGCAGACTCGAACATCCTATTGCTCTATCATTGCGTGAATGTGCGCGCCGTGGTGGAGCAGTGGTTAAGGTGTTCGGCTGCTGACCCGAAAGGTCACGGGTTCGATTCCAGCCACGGCAGAAGGGCGCGTACCCTGTGATGTGGGTACACGTTAGAGAACACCACGTGGTCGAAATTTCCGGAGCCCTCCGCTACACGGCGCCACTCATAATCGTGCGGTTGTTTTTGGGGCGTCAAATCGCATATACTATTATTATCTCTGCATGTAGGCAGCGAGCCACGAAAAAAAATAAATAGGTGTAACCATAATTATAGCTGACCGTTGACATAAAGATAAATTATTACACAAAAAATGACGCAAATACTACGCATTTTACCGGCGCAACTACGAAGGCCACGTGTTCGTACGCTCGCCGATGCCACCGGAATCTACAACTAACCAGAAGCTTGCCCGTGTAAAAGCGATTCTGAAAGACAGCCAGCACTGTCACATCGGTCCGCTGCGTGGAAGGCAAACATTTCCTATTAAAGACGAAATTTCGAACGATGCACAGTACATCAGGTATTCATTCAGCTCTTACCGCCAGGCGCAACCAGGGAGTGACCTGCCATATGGAGTCGTGGTTCGTCAGCGATCCGGCATACGACAGCACGGTATTTGACGGCGCTTCACCTCGCTCACCCGTTTTGTCAGAAAAAAAAACAAAAGAAAACATAAACACAAAACGCGTTGTCGACAACATTGGTTGTGGTTCGACGATGATGCTCGCTGGCGAGACCGCAAGTGTGGCGACTGCCACGCTAGCGTAACTAGCGGATGACGTCACGTGAATGCCTTCCATATGTACTTAAAGCGTCTATCACACGATCAGCTATACAGTTTATGGCGTTCAGGGAATACTAAAAGTAGAGGGTCCATCATGTCCATGCAGGTATGAAAAGTGAGCCGCAAAAGAGCATTTCAGATAAAAAACAAGCCCTATAAGCCATCGGCAGTAAACCCTGCCAACCACCGGTTACCGCCATTTCGCGTGTCACGTGTGACGTCATCTGCAGCAAGGGGCGGAGCCGTCGTCTTTACTAATGTTTCAGCCCCAGCAAATCATCAGATTTCAGCGCTGAAGTAAAGAAAGCCTGAAAATCTCGATTCCACGCGCAGATGACCACGGAACAATATTGTTCGCCGGACGGAAAGATGTTTGCACAGGTGGCACGCAGTTCTAGCTTTAGTTCTAGCACGCAGTTCTTGGTACGCAGTTATAGCACGCAGTTCTTGCTTGTAACGTCACGGCTTGCGAATGCACCAGCGTTAATTGACTCTCAGGCTGCTTGTGTGATAATAAAAAAAAATATTTGATTATAATGACGAAAGTGTGGGGTTTGGCGTCCCAAGACCACCGTATGGTTATGAGAGACGCCACAGTGGAGGGCTCCGGAAATTTCGACCACCTGAGGTTCTTTAACGTGCACCCAAATCTGAGCACACGGGCCTGTAGCATTTTCGCCTCTATAGACAGTAATGTCGAATTATAAATTAACTGATCCACCAAACGCGCTAGAATATCGCCGCCCTATTTCTGAAACCTCAATGATTGACCCAGACAACAACGATTACTATGTAAAACCAGGTGTCAAGCCCCTTTCAAGCGTTCCCGTGTCTCGGCTTGAGTCTGCAGCACGCTGTCTCGAACAGGCCCGAGCAATTCCAGCCGCGGTGGTTGGGGCAAAGGGCGATTGAGGTTGGTGAACCAGAAAAAGCCTTCGCCGCGGCCGTCGCCTCCGAATTCCTCCTCCGAGCTCGACTCCGCGAGGCTGAGGTTTTGCCCCGAATTCTCAGGTGCCCCCCCCCTTCCCCCCCGTTGTGTTGTTTTTTATCACTCATTAGCTCTATTTTTCACTGTGTGTTCTCTACTTATTACGAGTCTTGTCTTTTCCGGTTCGCGCCTGTTTTTAACGGCCCGCTGAACTGTTATAGCGAAGCTAGCCTCTGCGTCTGCGAAGCGAAGTTTTGAAGAACAGCCAGCCCTGCGTTTTTTTGGCTTCGTAAACGCTTTATAAATACGAACAAAGCGATTAAGGTAGACGACGTAGAGGAACGGTTTGCCGAATCAAAGTAGGCAGACGCTCGATCATTGCGAAGGAGATGGAACGTTTGTGAAGCCAAAATAGACGAATGTTTCATGAGGACGAAGTAGACGAACTGTTTACGAAAGGACGAAGTAGACGAACACTTTACGAAAGTAGAAAAAGTACACAAACACCTTACCGAAGCGTAGTGGACGGACGATACGCCAAGGCGAAATAGAATAATGCTCTCTGAAGTCGAAATGGTCGAGCACTTTGTGAAGGCGAATTGTGCGTTTGATGTAGACCAGGTACACTGGCGTTTTTATAAGTACGAAGTTGACGAACCAGTTGTGAATAATATGTGAACGCTCCACAAGGATGAAGAAGAGGAATGTCTTAGAAAGCTTAGTGAAGACGAAGTAGGCTAACACGTTTGGACATTGCCACAGGGATGCTTTCAATGCCGTTTGCGATTATATTCAGGCAACCAAGCGTATACCTTTGTGATCTTCAATCAAAAAAGTATTATTTATTACTCCCCAGGGCAGTGTGAAGTAAACGCAGCTGAGTGGCAATCATAACACCTCAAATCTCAAAATTGCTCAACTTGATTTTTTTTCGTTTGCTCTTTTTATGTTGTTTTTTTACATTTTTCTTATTATAATACCAATTCAATACACATAGTTAAAATGATCACAGAAAAACTGCACTACGCTTTCTTGGCCAATCCCCCTGAGTGGGTATGAGCCAGCACCCCAGGGAAACAAAAACAAAACAACTTTACAAAGAAAGGAGTAAGTGAACGATTTCTGGAGGCGAACTAGACGAACGCTTCATAAGCATCATGTATACAGTCCTCGTGAAGAACGGCTGTGGTGTTAAACATGCCAATTCTTATCGTAAATTGTCCGTCGAACGTGGTTTATTGTATCCCACTGTCTTGTGGCAGGGTGTATATTGGACAGACTGCGGCCGCTGCCTGAACGTGCGCCTGCGAGAACACTACAATGCGCCGAAGTCGGCTCCCGGGTTTACATTATAGTCGGCCCATTCCACAATGTGTGGTTGCGAACCTGAATTTCCGCGCCATGTCTGCATTACACGCCCTTCGTGAAGCGAGAACTAAGGAGATTGGGGACGCCTTTTTTTCATAAAAATAATATTGATAGTTGTGTCAGATCACCGTCTATATCACCGTTAGATTGTGAAAGCTCGTTTTTGGACGACACAGGATCGTGGCGGAAACCCCCGTCTTTCATTTCCCTTTCCCTTCGTTTTTAAATGCGAAGCATTTCTTAGCGAACCTCGCTGACTTTTAGCATATCTATCTATCTATCTATCTATCTATCTATCTATCTATCTATCTATCTATCTATCTATCTATCTATCTATCTATCTATCTATCTATCTATCTATCTATCTATCTATCTATCTATCTATCTATCTATCTATCTATCATCTATCTATCTATCTATCTATCTATCTATCTATCTATCTTATCTATCTATCTATCTATCTATCTATCTATCTATCTATCTATCTATCTATCTATCTATCTATCTATCTATCTATCTATCTATCTATCTATCTATCTATCTATCTATCTATCTAATCTCCGTGTTTATTTCCGACTCTTGTAGCTGCGACATAAAGCACCCGCGTTGTGCGCCATCTCCTCCCCTCCGGCGTGTACGGGATGTGACCCACGGCGAATTCGTCAACATCGGAGAACGACACAGGCAGGACAGCATCAAGGAAGAAGGAATGTCTGGAAAAGAACACACGGAGCAGCAACACACGTGTGCCCAAAGTGAACTCGATGAGTAAAGGCGCGACAGAGAGAGAGAAAGGAAATTTGAGGGAGGGGAGAATGAGAGCGCTTCCTCTTGTTCTCCCGCATGCTGTTTTCGCTTGTCAGGAGAAAACATCGCTGCCGGAGAAAACTAGAGTCACTGTGCACCCAATTTCACGATAAAGGGAGAGAAACGAAGAACAAGAAAACAAAAACAAAAAAGTAACAATGATGAGAGCTCCCATGGGGACCTTACAACGGCGCCACCACAACAGCTCTTCCTTGCCGCCAGCTATTCTATTTTGCACCACCTCTCCCTCTCCCTCTTCAAGCTCGGGCTTGCGCGCAAATACCGACACAAGCAATCACTCACACCCAGATTTGATTTTGTGGCATGAGGGGCAGAACAGAGAATAGATCGGAGGAAGGTTTAGGCGATGGAGGCAGGGGGCGGGGGGGCGAAGAAAAGAAAGGGCTGAGGGGGTACCGCAGTAAACAAGTAGTCTCTATCTTTAATAAGACGGCGCACTATGAGTACATCTCCAAGGATACGCGGAGTCATCACGGAGGCAACGGATGGAAACGCACGGCGAAAGTAAAATGTACCAACAAGCAAGGTGTATTCACAAGATAAAAAAATATATGTAAATATAGCCGGTAACAACGTAGCAAAAAAAAAAGCAGTTGTACCTACTGGCCTACCCACGGAGAATTTGTTTAGATATTCGATCTAATAGCGCTTTCTTTGTGCGTGTGTGTGTGTGTGTGTGTGTGTGTGTGTGCGTGTGTGTGTGTGTGTGTGTGTGCGCAACGTTACATCAAGGGAAGGCAGGGGATATAGTCGTATTTATAAATGTCAGTGTGCCTACTAGCCTACTCAATCTGTTCCGGTTGTGTATATCTGGCCTAAATTCTGCGTTTCTATAAAATTTCAGAGCCGTAATTCGCAAGATGAGGCTTCCGCCGATCGACGCATTCATCCGCCCGGCTGACGTATGTACGCCTCATCCAACGGCGGAGTCGGTGGAGTCAGCAAGAGTGACGCGAAAGATACCCATCACGTGATGACGTCGCAACAAGAGGTCTTCGCGAAGTAACAGATTGCAAGAATCTGTGGCGTCATCAGGACGTCACTGCTAGTTCGCGTGACGAGATACCCAGATGGTAACGTGACGACGTTACCATCTGGGATCGTCGCTTCGTGTGCTCGGTCAATGGCGGGCCGATCATGGAGGCAGTGCAAAGTAATGCGAGATGCTTAAAGTTCGGAATGCCTCAGATCTGTGAGGCCGTGTGAAGCCGCGTTAGATGCGGAAAGCCTTCGGAGGTGGACAGGGTAGGACCTATACATCGACGAAGAAGAAAAACAAAGATGGATATCATTTTTTTAGTACAGCTTTGGTAATGCACAAGGGACCTTGTGAGTCCTTCGGTTGTTGTTTTTTACTCTCTCTCTCTCTCTTACAGCTACCCTTCCTCTCCTTCATTTTCGCACAAGCGCTCAGCTTGACCGAGAAGCCCACCTGCCGAGGCAATCCTCTCAGGAAATGAAAGGCGGGCCGAGAGGTTACCATCGAGGGAAACATGTCAGAGAAGAAAATTCCCGATGACAAAAAAAAAAACAGTAAAAAGGAAAACAACCCACAGAGAACACAAAACATTGCATGCGCTGCGCCGTTCGTACTCTGGCTCGAATTAGAGTGTTCCGCCCGTACCCCCTCCCCTACCTCTTAGGGCCGACCTCTCACTCTACACACTTCCATCGCCAGGCAACGCATCGGAAAACATCGTCCATTAACGCTGCCTAGCTAGGTGACTATTTATACTCCCTTCTCCGAGACGTGGGCGCGCGATCACAAACAATGCCGTCAGTGTGTGTGTGCACGGCATGGAAAGAGAAGGCCGTTTGCGCGTTGCCTTCGCGCGTTCCTCGGTAAATTTTGCCACGTCTTTTCTGTCTCTTGTACGTGTGCATGGGTCCTCGCGTGCGCACGCGTGTGTGTGTGTATTTGTGTGTATTTGTTTTTGTTTGTGTTTGTGTGTGTGCGCGCGCTTGTATGTCTGTATGTGTTTCTATAAATCTATCTTTCTTTACTGTTCGCAACAATAGTGCAGGACAAACAAGTCCTCCTAGACTGCACGTGGACGACCTTTGAGCATGCTCAGTCGTGGGAACAAGCGGGATTGAAAAACTCTTACCCTCGTGACACGTCTGGTTGGAGAGCGAAGCGTGCAGGACCTTGCGTTTTTTTTTGTCAGAATTGATCATTGCCGTTCTCATGCTGATGGTCACCAATATACTGACTAGATCTCTAGTTACCAGGACTGTCATTGACCACTGCTATGTCGATCAGGAAAAGGGAGAGTAATGGAGAGGGCAGGCAGGGAGGTTTACCAAGCTTTGGCTGGTTTGGCTACTCAACACTTGGGGGGAGGGGGAATAGTAGAAAGGAAATGATAGAGAAGAAAGAAGAACAGTAAGAAAGAGATGAAATATCTGCAATAGATATACAGACCTGGATTGTACTGAATGGAGCTATGCCAACCATGATATTATATTCAACGTGGCTGCACGGACCAGGACTATACATACGAGGTACACGCAGAGTTAGAGTGTTGCGTCCGGACTAAGCCAATCGATCAGGACTCGTGCAGGACTATAGTACCGGAACTATTCTAACCGGCACTACTGGGCTATATTGTGCAGGACTGCACCGAGTGGTGCTAGACTAGCCAGGGATATACTTGCCGGGATAAACTGCTGAGAATTACGTCAAACAGCAATAATAATCGTAGAATTTAATGCCAGAAAAGCTCCGGACTCTAATTACCGGAATATTCTGGTAGTCACTCTACCTATCAGGAATATACCGACCAAGACAATGTCGAGTAGAAGTATAACGTTTAACGAAGTATAATATGCCAGAACACCGATCAGGTCTGCACATTGCAGTAATTTTACGTAGGAGTATCGTATGTCACGACTATACACCATCCAATGCTATACCGATCAGGACCCTACCACTCACGATTGTACTGACCAGCCCTTATACATAGGGATGCTCTGTATCTTGCTGCGGCAAATCAAAAGAATGTCTTATACTCACCAGCACTGAAATAACCGGGGTGTGTTTGAGCCAGTATGTGCGCATGTGCGAGCATGTATACCATCTCGTATGAAGGCCTGTGCGTGCGCGCGTATATGGTAGCTGTGGTGGTTGCGATGTTGTCACTGGCGGGGTTAACATGGCAGACTTGACCAGCAGTTGTTTCACCTGAGTGGCTATTTTCCATGTAGTTCGGCTCACCAAACATGACCTAATCCTGTGTCTCGTAGAAAAATTAAAATTATGTTAGTCACTTGCTTTCGCATCAACCCCACAGCTGCGGGAAACAAGATTTCTTCATGGCATCCATGGGGAAATCCCCTCTTCTTCACACTGCCCCGACGCGGTAGTCTAGTGGCTAAGGTACTCGGCTGCTAACCCGCGGGTCACGGGATCAAATCCCGGCTGCGGCGGCTGCATTTCCGATAGAGGCGGAAATGTTGTAGGCCCGTGTGCTCCGATTTGGATGCACGTTAAAAAACCCCAGGTGGTCGAAATTTCCGGGGCCCTCCACTACGGCGTCTCTCATAATCATGTGACGGTTTTGGGACGTTAAACTCCACATATCAATTGATCAATCAATCTCTTCTTCCTACTGTCACGTGGCCGTGACGTTGAAGAAGGCAGCAGTCTCAGTGTTCAAGCAAATAATTTTATTTGGCCTGAATTGTGGCTGGGTATCGGTTAATCCGATCCGTGGCAACGCGCGTCGGCATTTACGCATGTGGCATCGAGCATTCGTGCGTGACCGCTGCTGGCCGCATTTCTTCGAGAATTAACTCAGCTGTTCGCGCTCGCGCTTAACAAATGACCCTGAAACAATCGGCAATCCTCCCAGGCTCTCTAGAACTACTAAGGCCGTATCTACAAGTGGAGTAGATACAGGTTTTAACAGGTGCCTCCGCCCCCCTTTCAAGGAAAAAAAAGTTCTTGGCTATGGGCCTGCCTAGATGTATATTTTGTCTAGCGTTTCCCTAGCTGTGATTCACACACTCATGCAGAGCCACCGAATGGTTGAACGACTTTTTGAATGCTCGAATGACTGTGACACAGCAAAAGGGGCTCCAGCTCCCCTCGGTGATTTACAGCATCTTAAGCTGATCGTCTCGGCCGAGGGCGCTGCTGTAAGAACCAGTTGATGCATTGAAGAAAACAAGGCCACTTCTCACAACGTTGACTGTAGTGACATCCTGTGTTCGAGGATTTTTCATCCTTGTTACCCAATCTTTCTTCTTACACGTACGTGTGTGTTTGTGCGTTAATATACGAGCATGGGCTTACCGTATGGCACGCACGAACGCACTTACGTGTGCGTCAGTGTTTGAGCGTCACCGCCGGTAAAAATGGGCCGACGCAAGGGGGGGGGGGGGGGTGTACCTTTCGCCGCAAGTCGTCTTCGGGGTATGTGTGTGTGTGCGGTGTCAGGGGAGGGGGAGGGGTCGGTGACGATGTTCCGGAAATAATTTACTGTCTCTTCCACCTCGGGCCCGCTCGTTGGCTCACGAGAAAGCTAGCTGAAACTCGCTTACGGCACCACAGCCGGCTTCCAGTCCTCCGGAAAGTGATCGTTCGGGCCTATTCTTTTTCTTTACGTTGATCTTTTTTTTACGTTGATCTTTTTGTTGAGAGCATGCCGCGTTGCCTCAAGGTATACGTCGCAGCACAGTCAGCCGTTCCAGGCTCAGGCCACTAACCTCCGTCGGAGGGAGGCGCATTCCGGAAATGTAAAAAAAAAAACGATAAAAGAAACGAAAACTAGGGCACTGTCTACCTGCAGTACACTCCGTCTACGTGAAAATTTTCGTGCCACCGCTTGAACTCAGTTTTTCTAGAAGCGAAGCTCTCCTAGAATCGCATGATGTCCGTTGACACCGTCGTCATACGTCCAAGTCACCCGTCCGTACACATAGAGCGTTCGTAGCACGCTCATTACTTTAAAGAATAGACCTTACACTTTCCGCCCATCTGCCTGTTTTCCCATCCGTCCGCACGTCCGTGCATCTGTCCATGCGACGGTACTTCCATCCGTACATCTGTTCGTCCATCCATGCACCTGTCCATGCGATGATCCTTCCATCCTTGCATCTGTCCTTGTGATGGTCCTACCATCCGTGCATCTGTACATGCGATGGTTCTTTCATCTTTGCATCTGTCCGTCAATCTGTACATATATCCATGCTGTGGTCCTTCCATCCGTGCATTTGTCCGTCCATCCACGCATCTGTCCATTCAATGGTCCTTCCGTCCTTGCATCTGCACATGCGATGGTTCTTGCACCCGTACATTTGTGCATGCCATGGTGCTTCCACCCGTGCATTTGTCCGTCCACCCAAGCATCTGTCCATGCGATGGTCCTTCCATCCTTGTGATGGTCCTACCATCCGTGCATCTGTCCATGCGATGGTACTTCGATCCTTGCATCTTTCCTTGTGATGGTCCTACCATCCGTGAATCTGTCCATGCGATGGTCCTTCCCTCCGTGCACCTGTCTGTCGACCCGTGCATCTGTCTGTCCACCTGCGCATCTGTACATGTGATGGCCCTTCCATCGGTGCATCTGTGCATCCATCCATGCATCCGTTCGTACATCCGTGCATCTGTCCATGCGATGGCCCTTCCATTGATGCATCTGTACGTCCGTCCGTGCGTCCGTCCATACTTTATACTAGCCGCTGACTTCAACGCTGACATTAGGGACCTAAGGACCTCGCTTCGCTCCATGATCAGCATATTCATTTCGTGAATCGGCTGACATTTTTTTAACAGCGAAGTTTAAGCTAGCCGTGATTAGTGCGACCTGCGAGTATGAGCCACGATGCCTATGACAAAACTGTCATAAACGAGTATGTGCCGCTGAATTTGCGCAAAATACCCGTCCTCAGCGCTGGCCCACTAAAAAGGAATAGGGCAACAGTTAGCCCCAACAAATACCTGTGAGACAAGTTTAGGATGTACATCTACATCTACTGCAAAGCTGCGGCGAGCTGAAGAACCCGGTTACGTACAACGAGAGAACACTATAGGGAACACTATAGGGAACATGGTTTTGGGACGTTAAACCCCCCACATCAATCAATCACTACAGGAAACGGGAAAGGGAACGGCGGATGCGAGAAGACCCCGGAAATGACGGAAGCTCTACGTCAGTGACGACGCGAATCTACGAGAGGTGCAAACGCTGGGTGTCAGCGCGAGTTACTGTCTCTGTAGTTCACACAACCGTGTCGTGTCTGCGGCTCTCCGTCTTTTACCTCTAACCTCTCCGCAGTGAGAACACACGTAGAAGCAACCTAGAATCTCGTCTATCTAGAGACTAGCAGCGGCCTAGAAGCAAACTGCAACAGCTAGCGAGCTCTGGAAACGACTTGGAAGCAATCAGGTTAGTCTTCAGAATCACCACTGCAGTTTCACTGTTTCAGGTCTAGCACTGCTCTGTGAAAGCCGCCTTCGCCTGGTCCGTTTTTTTAAGGCCAAGCTTTCAGAACTCACAGTCAGTGAGTTTTAAAAGCTTCGCGGGGGTAGGCGCTGACGACATACTGGGGGGGGGGGGGGGGGAAGGGGGGCGCTTGTAGCGACGCCGCGGTGCATAAGCTGCGGCCAGCCCAAAGCTCGCCACAGCATTCGATGATCGCTTGACTACTGGCACAGCCGCCGAAAAGTTGCCTCTGAGCACACCTCGTGCCATGCACTTGACGTGGGATATAAAGACGTATTTGAACGTCTGGGACACTTGAAGACTTCGTATAGCGTCGAGCGTGCGCTCTACTGATCCTCGACTCGATATTTTCACTAGCGCAGCCAAACCTGCTCCTGCTCTCTCCCCCTTTTCCCTCCACCTGCTCCACTTCCGCCATAGCGTCTCCATGGCTCTCCCCCTAGCTTCACTCTCTCCACGATGCTTCCCTTCCACTAGCAGGCTCAATTCACTACACTATATGGGCTTCCCTCTCTCCCACTTTATCCACTCTCTTCCTCTCATCAGGCTTCGCTCTCACAGCTGATTTGGAAAGCGTAGACGACGATCCCCAGAGATTCACCTCGGCTACAAACAGCGTCACAGCGGAAGGGGTACTGACACAAACAATTCGGCTTCGCCTTTTCTTGTTTTTGTTGTTTCAATATGTTGCTGGGGGTATGAAAGTCAACAACATGGCATGCCGTTTGATTCAGCCTGAAAAATTATCATTTTTCACAGGCTCCTCGTAATAGTAATAACACAACCAGTTTCTGTTTCAGAGAGCTCGAAAAAACGACAATCCACCGTGCGCAACTTTCACCACCTAACGAGTGCAGCGCTCCGCCATGTGCAACCACGTGAACACACTTCCGCATTGTGACGTATTTGCACACGGTCTGCACCAAGAAGTTCTTTCTAAAAAGAAAACGGCACAGCAGCGTCAGCAGACACGAAATTTTCAACACGTACTCAGCGTCCACAGACTCGCGGGAAGCTACCGTTAAGCAGTCTGCTGGAGAAAACACGACAAAAAAAGGCGGTTATGACGTCATCATAACTTGTATTGGTTTCAGCACGGTGACGTGTGCGGAGTAGGGGGAAGAGGTCACTATGAGCTCACTTGTAAGGGTGTCAATACTTTCAATATTCATGTCAAATACCCTTGCCGTTTATGTAAATTCGTTAATGATAATTTGCATATGATATACGCAGGTGTTCACAAGAATCGATCCCACAGGCTACTTCGGCCGCCAAACTTTTGTGTTAGTACCACTTTATGGTATTTCCCTCTTTCTCGAGGAAAGAATGAAATACTTCGAGCTTTCGGCAATTGCGCCGAGTAACGCAGGACTGTGCCGTGTTGAGGAAGACTGGACTACTTAACGTTATTGACCCACAGGTGATCGAAATTCTGGAGATGTCCCGCTTTACGGCGCGCCTCGCTATCGTATCGTGATGGAGGCGGAAATGTAGGCCCGTGTGCTCATATTTGGGTGCACGTTAAAGAACCCCAGGTGGTCGAAATTTCCGGAGCCATCCACTACGGCGTCTCTCATAATCATATGGTGGTTTTGGGACGTTAAACGCCACATATCAACCAATCAATCGTTATCGTATCGTGGCCTTGACGCGTAAAACCAGGCATGCTATTGTGAAATATGTAGCATTTCACAAGACAATATCGCAACTTCTCGAAAGTAGCTTTAGCCACTTTCAACGCGAAATTCCTTGAGCGTGGGAAAAACTGGGAAAAGCGCATTTGTTAACCCGCACCTGCCAGTTGTACTCCGCGGCCCGCCGTGTAGCTTGCTATAGCAACAACCCCTTGACACGCTCAAGGCTGCAGAGCATGATGCCACGAAGGCTGGGCAAAAAGTCACACAGGTCAAGCGGCACCATTCCATTTCCGCGTCCCTGCCCTGTCGCCGTTGGCTGCCTTGTGAAACACTGTGTCAATTTTGGCTTGGCCAATCCAGGAAGCCAGTCGCCATGCTCTTCAAAGGGTTATGCTGACGCTCAGCTGGGATAGTACGGTGCAGCGTCGGCGAAGCTGTGGCGCAAAAATGACGGGGGCGTCCCACATCCGCAGGTAAGTTTCTCGGGAAACGTTCGTATAGCGAAAGCGACAGGCCGGACCAACCGATGATGGTTGGTCGTAAGCACTGCGAGAAAATTATGATACGGGACATTCACAAAAAACGTATAGTGAAGCGCCCTAATCAGAAAAACTGGCTCAAAAAAGTTCTGCCAAAACGGAGCCACCCTATACGTCCGAACTTGCGAGAATGAAGGGTGCACGTTAAAGAACCCCAGGTGGTCGAAGTTTCCGGAGCCCTCCCACTACGGCGTCTCTCACAATCATACGGTGGTTTCGGGACGTTAAACCCCACGTATCAATCAATCAATCTATCAATCAATCAATCAATCAATCAAAGCGAGAATGAAGGCTTTGATAACCACGTGATCAGTCACCACCGCGCAGACGATAAGCCAGTCAAGTCGAGCCGAAGCGTCGGCCAATCGCAAACCGTACTCGCTAGCGTGTGAGCAGCAGTCCACTCATTATCAGCTCTGTTCTGAAAAAAGTAACGGTATCTTTGAGAGCACGGGCTCGTGTTCGAATCGCGAGCCCAGGATAAACTGACTGATCACGATACTTGGACAAACACACCAGCGTTGCCAGCCAGTCAACAGTAACACGTGAGACGTACACGCGTGGCGCTAAAGACGTTTGACACTCGCGTTTTTTTTTTCGTCTCTAATAGATGTCGCAGTGATGTGAAGGGGACATCCTGAGTGGGACCAGTGCATTTTCATTGGATGTTCGTGATAGACAACCGATGCGATAGCCCGAAACCCTCACCAATACGAAAGCCACGTTAAGGCGCGCCTGACCGACCTGGTCATCCTCTGTTGGCGAATCAGAGCTTCGAACGAGAAGAATAAGAAGAAAAGAAAAAAAAAAACGAGAGCCCATCATTACAGCTATCAAGATGAACACCTTACAGGCTTGCGCCGGTAACAGACAGAACGAAACACGCAAAGATAGCGCTCCTTGGTTCGATACGCTATTATCGTAACTTCACGTGGATATACTCAAGAGGATAGCTTATACGAAGCATGCGCAGTGACAGTGAATGCACAGGGCAGCGTGCGCCAACATTTCGGTACGCTATTCTAAAACTCCGCATCAAAGCCTGTTTGGGTGTATACGGGAATATTTCGATGACAGGGACAAACGCAGAAAAACTGCCAGAGAAGATTTCGATAGCTAGAGGTAAGCAAGAGATCCGTGACCGGAATACGTTAGCGGCTCTCATCCCTGACACAGAGTCATATCCTAAGTTTGAGTAAAAAGTTTTGTCGTAGTAGTAGCATTATGTAGTAAATTGGCGATGTAAGAAGGTCAAAAATGTTCCTCTTCTCTTTTTCTCCTCAAAATTTCTCTGAGTGCATGGGTACTCGCAGTATGCGTACATAGCGCAACCAGCTACGGTCTCAGCTGAGAATGACCATATTTCAAATAAATGTATAAACTAATAAGTGATATCTGCCACGAAGCGTTTGCTACGTAGCGTAAGTATCCCATAACTCCGTAAACTGGGACTCGTACCACGATAGGCTGGCAACGGACGTAAGCTTCCGCAAGTGCTGAACCCTTTTAACCGAGATAACGGGCGAGGCCCGGCGTCTTGGCAAGCATTCGACGTCTCAGGAACGACCCGCCGAGCGGCTTGTCACACGCGCTCTGTGACACAGCACCCAACCACATGGTGTGGTTGACGGCTGCACCTGGCACGGCCGTGCTTACACGGTGCGATCCACTCTGGTCATTGAGCAAGATGCACAAGTTTAGCTCAAGTGCCGCGATCCGAGCTAAAATTGCCGAAGTTGATTGTGTGAGTAGGCACTCACACAATCGTGGGTATGGTACGGCACCAGGCTCTGAGGAGGAAGGCTGCCTGGAGCTGGGAGGGAGGCCTTGTACCTTGCGACTTGAGACACCGTAAAAATACGATAGTATTTCATGGTATAACGCAGAAACTTTGGTCTCTCTGTCTTTTTGCGTGTCGGTCACATGATTCAGCAACCCGACCAAAGTTCGAGCACTTGCTGAACGCCCACCTATTTTGAACTGGTGGCTGCGTTCGTGCTTGTGGATATGGTACGTCAAAAAGCAAATATTACGTGAAGCTCACGTGCAAAATTAATACGTAAGTGTTAGGCGATGTGTTTCTTAACTAGGAAATACATGTTTACGTCATTTTAAAAACTATAGAGTTTCTTACGCTGCGCTGAAAATGCAACGTTAAGCATGGAAACGCGCTCTGCCGACGATATGGTGCTGCCACCTGGAAGTGGTCATGGGTTTTGCCCCACCTCTAGCAGAAGACTATCATCTTCCGATGACAAGCGAAGCAGGCAGATACGCGTACAATTTTTTTATTTTATTTTATTTTATTTGTTAGATACTGCGAGCCTAAGCAGGCTCGTAGAGGAGTGAACAACGAAGGCATGGGTAAATGTCACACATGGAATAACAAAAACATCCTTATCAAATTTTAGCGCAGTGTTTTACGCGAAAAAGTCGCCAGAGTGAGAAGAATGGGATGGAAACTGTCAACCGGCCTAGTTAGAACTAATTCATTTCAAATAAGATATTGTGAGTCACTTGGGCTGTTTTAAGAGCTGAGCTGGTTGTTACCTTACCTGTGTAGGACTTCTTTGAAAATGGTTAATTTACAATTAAAGTGAGCGCCTTTAATGCCTCATACTTCAAATAAGATATTTTGGGTTTCTTGGGCTGTTTTAAAATCTGAGCTGCCACCTTACGTGTGTAGAATTTCTTTGAAAATGGTTAATTTACTAGTAAGGCGAGCGCCTTTATTGCCTCATACTCGCGGTGTCCGAGCTCCTCAGAGAGGAACGCGAGGATCTCTCATCTCATTCGTCCCAGTATCGGCCACAAGGCACGCCGGTGGCAATTTCCAGCCACGGCCTCGCATCGGTTTCTCTAAAGGCTGAACAGCCCCGCAACAATTAAAAGGACCGAGAAGCGCCCACGCGCAAGTCGGCCGCCGGACACGAATGTCCGCACTCCCTGTCCACAAAAACCAGCATGAACCGCACGCCAGAAAAGGCGGGCGACCACACATTCAATCGTCGCATGTCGATTGGTCTTAACCGCGACGCAGTTGGGGCAAGTAGAGGCGCCTACCACCTGTCATCGTTGCAACCGATCCCGAGTGGGGAGCAAGTCCCTGCCCAACCACCAAAGTCACAGAGATGGCCTGGCTACACAGCTGCAGCTATTGCTTTCCAAGTGTGGTTCATTATAGATTGACGATGCTGGGGCACCGCTGAAGGGCCACAGAAGAGCGGCCATTCAGTCCACCACTTTAGATTCGGTGACCTCTATTTCTACACAATATATGTTTAGAGAGGTACTTAACGATTTAGAGTACTTCGTACTTCACTATGGGTGAGCATAAAGCCATCCCGTAGGTCTCACACTTGATGAGGCCGTACAACGCGCGCAAACGGTAACGCGCTGTTGTGTGTGTTGAGAAAAAGTGGACAACAATTTTAAGTGTGTTTAGAAAAAAATGGGTAACGATTTTGGGTACTATAGGTACTTTACTATGGGAGAGCATAAAGCCGTCCCGTGGGGCCTCACATTTGATGAGGCCCGGTTAGCACAAATTGCGCCGCATTGGACACAAAAGTATACGGATATTGGCGGTAGCATGTGTGTTTAGAAAAGAAAAAGCGTTTAAAAATTCGAAGTACTTGGTAGTCTATTATGGGAGGGCATAAAGCCGTCCCATGACCCTTTTATGGATACGTGACAGTTGAATTAGTTGGTAGATATGCGTTCAGCTAATTAGAAAAAAAAGTTTCCCGCCAAGCTGCTGTCATTCTCTGGTGCTCGAGTTGACTACTTCAACTTTGTGCCGCAACGAACTACAGCTCTGCACTGAGTGATTTCAAGCGTCTCGAAAACGATTCATTTTCGCTTGAATTACTTGAAGCGAAAGATAGACTTCGAAGACGGCTATGGTAGTATCTGGGTCGGTAAAAGGCATGTCCCTTTGCAGTGCCTCGTTACGATGGACTTCATTGACGAAAGCTTGTCATTCGGTCCACCGCGGTGGATCAGAGGTTGTGGTGCCCGGCTTGTGACACGAACGTCATGCGTTCGATTCCCGCGGCTACGTCATTTGCATTTCGGCGGAGCCGAAACAGTAGAGACACGGGTGCCGTGCGGTTTCGGTCCCTGTTAGAGGACACTGGATGGTCGGAATTTCCAGAGCCCTTTCACTACGGCGTACCTCGTCATGACATCGTGGTTTCGGCAAGTTGAGTTCAGAAATTATTGCTAACGCTTGCATTACGGACTAGAAACTTACGCACTGACCGGGGCACTAAGCACTGTAGAAAAAGCGAATGTTTTCTTGATTGGCCAGGCCATTATTTCTCGATCTTTTTGTCTGTTATTGCAGATACGGGCAATGTCTTTTGTACGCCGCCTGCACAACCTCCCGTGGCAATCTCTCTATTACTAATCCCTGCCATGTGGCAGCTGACGACATCTTGCGCTCGCAAATTTCTCGTTTTCACGAGCTCACATTTCTGTTTGCACGATCACAAAGATTACAGCCGTGCGCCCGCCGGGCCTTCCATTATAAGCGAGGTGAAGGGAGTAATCTTTTGAGCACGATCCTTTCCATTTCCATCTAATCTTCACTACTCCCTCCCACTGAGACCCTTAGGACAAAGACATGACGTGAAAACGGGGTAATGATAAAAGGGAGGGGAAGGTTAGCCCCCCTGGGCCAACGGCCATGATAATGGTGATGATATCAGCTGAGGACAAGCGAGCGATTTCGCTTCTGTTCCTCGACTGTCTGGATCTGCGAAGTACGGACGTTTTTAGGGGCGAAGCTCCTTAGGGCGTGGGCTGTGCGTCCCCTGTAGCCTGTATGTAGCCACCTCTAGTTTAGTTCTTGCAGTGTTCACTAGATGGCGGTACCGTCCCCTGTATGTAGCCACCTCTAGTTTAGTTCTTGCAGTGTTCACTAGATGGCGGTACCGTCTCCTGTATGTAGCCACCTCTCGTTTAGTTCTTGTAGTGTTTACTAGATGGTGGTACTTGTAGCTGATGATGAAAAGATGCAAGATGTTATAAACTAGAAAGCGGTACTTGTAGTTGATGAAAGACGCGAGATCTTATACAGGAACCGCTCTCCCTTCATTTCACAGACCATAAAGCCGTCATAATGAAGGGACATCGCAAGCCATCCATCGTCTAAGAACAAATAAAAGTTGATTTGTGTATATACACACACAGCGTTTCTCACGTCTTTACATGATGATCGACTGGGCGAATTACACGGAAGATTCACAGTTTACCGATGAATCCCTCCGGAGCTTCGCCCATTCATCATCATTCACCCCGTGAATATGCCGTAATTTTTTTTACGTCCTGCAACTTGATTCCTAAAAAAAGAGAGAGAGAAATAGAACAGTGGTGCTTGTTGCGGTTCCCTTGCCCTCGGTGAAACCAAACCGGTGAAAACAGAGGTCTTGCAAGCGCTGGGCACGTGACCATGCTACCACGTGACCCTGGACACATCGTCGATCTTTGGATGACTGAAGATTGAGGCACGTACAAGTATGGCGGAGTATAAAAGGGAGGGGGGATAGTTCGATTAGTTCTTGAGCAACGCTACAGATATTGAAGAAAAGAAAAGGAACAAAGAGAACCAAGTATACAAAGAAAATGAGTGAGGGCCCGGGGAAGATATCGGTTAGTTCTTTGAGACTACTACAAGAGAAGATAGGGAGCAAAAAAAAAAGCAAAATAATAAAGAGAAAGGGAAAAAGGGGAGGAGATGGTTCTGAACAACATTTCAGTAATGCTACACGGGTGGTATATTTTAATAAAAAAGACAAAGTGAGAAAGAGGAAAAAGAAGCTAGAACATCAGGTACGTTCCTCACGCCACGTCTGTTGGCTCCTTGTCTGACACCTCGTCCTGGTTGGGGGGGGGGCGCAGCTGCCGGGGGATGCCGAGTTACGTAAGGCGTGTTCTTTAGCCGAGCGCGAAAAATAGAATCCGCAGCCTTGGCTTATGACAAAGACCAACTGGAGAAAAAAAAAAGACGAAAGAAAAAGTTTGAAAGGGGAAAATTGGAAGGGAAAACCGCAGTGGGAAGGCGCAATTTCTTCACTCGATATATCTAGAGGTGCTTTTCTCCGTGAAGCTATCATGCCTCACTGATTGGCTTTGTATAGAAGTGACCACACGAAACCAGGCATGTACAGCAATGTGCACGCAAATGAGCCCTTATAATTTACTCGGAGAACACGCCTATTAGCGATGGCACCGCAGGTCGCGGGATTGGATGCGAACCGCGGCGGTTGTTCGCATCCAATCCCGCGACCTGCAAACGGGGGTTAAGGATATCATAGTTGAAATAAAGAAGAGAAAATGGGCATGGGCCGGGCATGTAGCGCGTAGACAGGATAACCTCTGGTCATTAAGGGTAACTAACTGGATTCCCAGAGAAGGGAAACGGGTTAGGGGGAGACAGAAGGTTAGGTGGGCAGATGAGATTAAGAAGTTTGTTGGTATAAATTGGCCGCAGCAAGCACAGGACCGGGTCAACTGGCGGAACATGGGAGAGGCCTTTGTCCTGCAGTGGACGTAGTCAGGCTGATGATGATGATGATGATGATGATGATGATGATGATGATGATGATGAAAGAACCTCAGGTGGTCAAAATTTCCGGAGCCCTCCACAACGGCGTTTCTCACAGTCCTATGGTACTTTTGGGACGTTAAACCCCACATATCATTCAAATATTTGCGCAGGCCGTTTTTCCAATAAAAGATGACTTCTCGATCACAGGAGGGTCGGCAATCATACATATTTATATAGATATCCGATCTTTTATCGAGGCCACTTTGCATTTGACGTTCCTACATCTCATTCTTGCCCTGATACAAACGCATCGCCGCCGTTGGTACCCCTAGGAACTCAAGTGTTGCGGCTGCGAAGCACGTTGACAAACATCAAATCCACCCTTTACGCTTACCCATGATGACTTTTGCCGTTTAGAGAGGGTTTTAAAAGAGACGGGGACAAATCATACAGCCACAACGAAAGCCTTCCCGATGAAGAGGTGCTTCGCGAGTTTCCCGCTAGGAGAATGGAACATGTGCCATGGAACCGTGGGAAAGGAGGATTCTCGGCATGAAGAAAGGAAACAGTTTGAAGGCAGCATTGCGTCAGTTAGAAAAAAAGAAAGAAGCTTCCCAACAGCGATTGACCTCCCTTCAGCAGCTTGCGTAAAGAAGTCGATCGCGATCGAGAAATAAGTTCCAAATAAGGTGTCGATGACGATCAGAAGAGACAGGGCAACATCATCGTTATCCTGCAGATGAGCGAGTCGTCACGAGCCAAGGGCGGCAAAGTTATGCAGTCTAATCACGGTTAACCATCCTGCATTGGGAAAGGGAAATGCCCACGTGTTAAGGCGCACGTTAAAGGCCAACTCCGGCAATTTTTCGAGGTCAACGGATCTCGATAAAACTCACTGGGTACGTTACTTTGCACGTTTAGGTCATTCATGCCAAACTACAGGCTTGAGAGACGCGCTGATTGTTTGCAAACGAATTTTAAAGATGGCATCGGAAAGCTCGTCTCGCTTGCCAGAATTACTGGCAACACTGTCTGTGTGACGTCACGTTTGGCATGTCAATCGAAATGGCGCAGCCCATGGCATTGCTACTTTGGCCGCTACAGCGTTCATTGTACTTTCCGCAAGGCAACCGCAGCGGTGTTTGGCACGGGTGTAGCACGGGAATGCTTTCTTCCTTCCCCTGTGGTGTTTGCCCGGTGCTTCGCTGGTCTGGCTTTCACAGTTTTTATACTCCGCGACGGTGGAACTAGTATACAGCCTCCGGCTCTACCAAATAGTACGTCATACGTAGGCAGAACGCCCAATTGGGTATCGTTTTCGGTTTTGCACCTTTCTGCTTATTAAAACTTATTTTAAAATTTCCTGAGCATTTCAGCTATTGGGCTCATGACAAGAGCGTCTCGGGAACATAAAATCAACATTACCCCGACATGGCCAAAATATCCCCGGAACGGGCCTTTAAAGAACACAGGATGATCGAAATGTCCGGAGCCCTCCACTACGGTAGTGATGTTTCGTGCAGGGACCTTTCCCCTTTCCGGGAAATTTTCGCCCGTCACATTGAGCCAGAGGGAAAAAGGGATTCGGGATACTGCAGGGAACTTCAGGAATGGTTAAATTCTTCTATGCTGACCGATAATTAGTAGTCACGATGAGCCTTCATTAGCTGTAATCAGTTCTCGCGCACGCTCCACGCAAGCATAAGGCCTTTGCGATTTGTTTCTGATATTTACGGGGAGGGATTTATAGTTCACAAGGGGTGTTATACTTGAAGCCCACAATGTGCAGTGTATTAACAGTATATGAATTAATAAAACTCACGATTTTGTTGTGCGGCAGTGGAAAGGCCAGTCATAATTTCAAAAGTCGCCGGTACGTGAGACACGTGCATGTGTATGCGTGGATAGGGGTGGAAATTGGTACTGTTGTGCAGGAAATTATGCTGCGAATTGCGTCAACGTTTGCAGGGAAAAGATCCCCAAAATAGGGAATTTTCATTTCTCTGAATGAGAATTCTTCGGCGTAGTACCGAACATATCACTGCATCATGGCACCCCTCACAGTGATATTGTGGTTTCGGGACGTAGAACGTCAAAATATGATATGAAAAGGGAACTGAAAAAAAAATGTTAAGAGGAGAACGAAAAAGTTTGGCTGTGTGCCGTGACGCAAGCACACAACCCACCCTTCTAAAAATGTTACAGCTCATGCGTCCTTCCCCTAGCGGGAAAATGGCGAAGCAGTCCTTCGTCTCCGAAGATTTCATTCCAGCGATGCTTTTCACTTCAGGCCTTACCGAAATAAACAGCTTTTAAAACCACGTACGACCTATCCTTGCATCACTCTGATGAAGACTGGTCCACCAGTTGAAGGCGTGCAGTAAAGACGCTATAGAAGCCTAATCGTTCTTCCTTGCACACACACACACACACACACACACACACACACACACACACACACACACACACACACACACACACACACACACACACACACACACACACACACATATATATATATATATATATATATATATATATATATATATATATATATATATATATATATATATATATATATATATATGTGTGTGTGTGTGTTCATAACGGTGCTCTGCTACGATCGCCGTTTGAAGTCTTATCCGTCGGCAACTTCTCACTCGACACTTCACAACTGAGCTAGTCGGAGTAAGAAAAAGAAATAAGAAAGAAAAAATAGCAGTTCTAAAAAGGTGCAGCTAGGAGGGAACGTGGAAAATGGGGCACACTCCACGTTCTATGCTTCTCACGGCTACTTTTTGCTGCGCAGAAAGCTCTAGAAGTGAAGTAGAGGGGCTCAGCGAAATGACTGCACTCTATACATAGACTTTTGGGTCAGCCACCTTAAAGACGTTAAACTTTCTTTTTTTCTTGCCACGCACGTTTCCTTTAGTGCAACATTTGATTAACTTTTTACGAACGACTGATACTGTGACAAAAGTGGCTTTCACATTTCTCAGAGTGAACAGACGATGAATCTGAACACTTTTCTTTCCCCCCCTGGAACCAAGACCAATATTTCTTGGGTAATAGAAACCGAGCTATTTTTCAGTTAGGACATTTGCGTGTTTCTTCATTTCTTATTTGTCTGATTTTTATATCTTTACTTGTATTTACCTAATGTATGCAACTTGCCCTGCCGCAGTGGTCTAGTGGCTTGGGTACTCGGCTGCTGACCCACAGGTCGCGGGTTCGTATCCCGGCTGCTGCGGCTGCACTTCTGATGGAGATGGAAATGTTGTAGGCCCATGTGCTCAGGTTTGGGTGCGCGTTAAAGAACCCCAGGTGGTCAAAATTTCCGGTGCCCTCCACTATGGCGTCTCTCATAATAATACGGTGGTTTCGGGACGTTAAATCCCACATATCAATCAAATATATGCGACTTATATCTTCCGGCAAAGCTGTTGTGGCCAATGCTTCTCCGACGCCGACTGCAAGGCGTGCTTACCTTCAAGGGCCACTGTACTCGAGTTCATTCGGGGAACCTCCGTACCGTCTCAGCTAGAATGATCGATTGATTGATATGTAGGGTTTAACGTCCCAAAACCACCATACGATTATGAGAGACGCCGTAGTGGAGGGCTCCGGAAATTTCGACCACCTGGGGTTCTTTAACGTGCACCCAAATCTGAGCACGCGGGCCTACAACATTTTCGCCTCCATCGGAAATGCAGCCGCCGCAGCCGGTATACGAACACCTCAGCTGGAATGTTCTTGCCAGGTCAACACCGCTTTCTTTTCACTGCCGGGCTGGTGCAAATGTCCATACATGTTGCCTCTCCGCAGACCCCATGAAAATTCTTGCATTTTAAAATTAAATCCTGGTTTCGGCTCAGAGCACTAATATATTAATTGATACAAAAGTGAAGCAATAAAGGTATTTAGAAAGATGAACTATACTTTGAAATAATATTATCTTTAATTTCTTGAGCATAGGTCAATTTTTTAGAAAAGGAAACGAAAGCCGAAGTTCAATCTTTGATATCGCGCCCAAACATCAGTACGAAAATCAGTGTGCCGTCATGAAATTGGATGTTTTTTTTCTCAAGTATTTCTGCCTTATTGTTTCGAAGAAGTTTTTTTCTTCAAACTTGCTATGTTCCTCCTTGGTGTCCTGTAGAGCACGATTTGAATCCTTTTTAGCAACGACCGATTATGTAAAGCCTAGAAGGGCTTGTCAAAGTATGTGACGTCACCGAGAGCTGCTGTCTAAACTTGAAAGCATTGTCACTTCACGTGTTTTCTACCTGCCCGTTACTCCGCTTACCTAGTCTCTTCTGAGGGTCAGGGCGGTGTTATCGGTATCGTGAAATTTGTGTTTTCTTATATATAAAAAAACTGGTTTCTTCAACACTTCAGGTACAAATTATTTATTCTCAGTGTAGACGATTGGTTTTCACAATTTGAGATCCGCGTATTATGGCATTCAGAAAGAAAATAAACAAATACGTGCTCACACTCTCAATAAAAGCATTCAGTGAATACTTTATTTCACCACGTGGGCATGTTGGAAGTATTGGCCCGATACTGCACCAGAGTGGCCAATCCTTCTCTGGTGAGGAAGTGCGTTACCAGTGATGAAGCCACACCCCAGGCCGCTTGATGCAGTTCCATCACCACGCGGATTTAAAAAAAAATCCGGTTGGGAACTGCGTGGCACCGAGATTCGAACAACAGACCTTTTGCATGCGAGGCTGATGCTCTAACCATTACGCTATCGCCACTTGTTTTCCCATTTGATACCTTGATTTTAACTCGTTTATTTTTTTAAATATCAGTTTCATCATACAAAAGGGCACCCTATAACTAGAATTCAAAATTTCGGTACAAAGTTAAAATAAGTACCCCAAGTCTGTCCAGTGAAAGGAACCGACTCAGCGAATTGAACGGAATGGCGCGAGCGCTTCTGTAATTTCTTCGTTCACACGTGACATCACTTCATTGTCTGTACCTGATTGGCAGCATATGTAGAGAAGATTCTAAGCACGAACTATAGAGGAAGAACGACGCGTTTTTTGTTTTTACCCGGTAATTGCTGACTGAGCTGCAACATTGATGATTCCCACTGGATTCGACGGACCTCAACAAAACAACTGCGAAAGCTAACACGGCAAGCGTGCTTTCCTGCATTGTTGCGCTGCGTGAGACGAAGCCAACCGAGCCTCTTTAACGGCGAACAGCAAAGAACCAAGAATGCGGTGGAAAAGCAGAAGGACGGCAACAGACGACGACAGCAGACGTCTCGAGTCGCGGTTTCGGGGCCTACGTTAGGCCTAACAAGCTCAATCGCCGGTCCCGCGACGACGAGTCAGAGTTACAAGCGACTTCGCGAAGCCTGTCTCGCCACAGCGGCGTTGCTGGATCGTCGCACACTAAGTATCACAAAACGCCCGCTCCGAATCGCAAAAAGCGGTTACGAACACAAAACAACAACACCCGATGCGTAGAGAGAACGCAAAGAACGCCGCTATGTTGCTTTTTCTTCCCTGACAGGCAGTAAGCAAACCGAGTCGTCGTCGTCTGCTTCGTCGAAGCAGACGACGTCTGTCCCGTGAATCGCATTTTTTTTTCTTCTTCTTCCGCTCTCACTAGTTAGAACAGAAGGCCGCCAGAAAACGAACAAATCTGAAAAGAAAGCCAAAAACAGAAAAGGTTGGCTTTTTGGCTACCGTATGCTTGCTTGCGTTGGCTTTCTGGCAGCTCCCTAAATCGGCGAACGGGTTGTAATCTTCTTTCGTTTTGTCGATACGTTAATGTCCAAGAGACAGCGCATATTTTTTTCTTGGGGGGAAAGGGGTGAAATGGAGGTAGCGGTGAGGGTCTTCCCTAGTTTTTACGACGAGCGTAGAACACGAGCTGACTGATAGCGAAAAATAAATACTACAAATACGAAAGAAAGATAAAGAAAAACGTTCGAAAGTAGTACGCGAGTCGTGCGTTTGGTGGGGCTCGCGCTGTGCCAAGAAAAACAAAGCCCCTCGCAAACCCACCGCCACGACCACCGCGAGGCAATTCGTAGAGACGCTCAACCGAGTCAAAAGACAAGCCAAGACACGGCCCGCGTGGCCACTACGTGCCTAGAACCCTCCTCGCCCTCTAATAACAACACGACGTGCTCGAAGGTGGGAGCGAGAGAAGTGTTATCCGTCACTGATTGCGATGGGCGGCCGTGTTGTTGGTCTTTCCTCTATTTTGCCTCGTCTGTCACTTTTTTTTTCTTCTCTCGTCTCTTCCGAATATTTCTTTTCTTTGAAAACCTCTGCGCCGCTCGTGCTCGGCTTGAAAGCTCCGAGAAGCAGATAGCGGAGCAAAGACAAATCGATCATTGTTGTGAAAGAAAGGTGGCAGATTCATAGCCGATAGATAGGAAGACTATGATGGTTTCAACAGAAGCAGCCGGGGCTGGTTTCTAGCATCGAGTTCTATAATAGTACACTAGGAGTAAATCTGGCGCTAGACTCGGTGGGAACTGTGACACATGGCACTTAAAGAGGCCATCAAAGGGTTATCGCCCCCCCCCCCCTTCCCAAGTTGCGGTTTTCAGCGAAAATCAGAAGAGTGTACTGTGTCTGTATATTGATAAAAAATTGCTGTAAAAAGGGCATTTAGGTGCAAAATGAGCCCCAGAAGCACCGCCTATAAACCTCTTCACCGCCATATTGCCATGACATGTGTGACGTCATGTGAATCATAAAGCGAAACTGTCGTATATATATATATATATATATATATATATATATATATATATATATATATATATATATATATATATATATATATATATAATTCGAGATTATGCGCACGACCGAATGCACTGACATTTGACCAACTTGTTTGTGAACGCACAATGATTAGTCCTCATATCGGAAATTCTGATCGAGAAATTGGCAGTCATGGCCGCTATAGCCCAGCATAAGAATACGTTCGTTTTGCTAAAGCTTCGTTACCACGGTCATTTCGATTGAAGTTTCTGGTAACAGCCCCCCCCCTCCCCCCCCACGTCGGCGTTCCCGGGCCCCGGTGCATTGCTTCATGTTTTGTCAAACTGCCGAAGCGGATCCCAGAAGCCACGTAGATGTAAGGGCGTGGTTGAGATCTGTTCCGCCAGGTGTCGCTACGATCCCGGCTTGCGAGAGAACGGTCCGCTCCTTCACTGAATTGATTCAGTTCCTTCACTGAGCTCATTTAGTTCATTTTCTTTATTTATCCGGACACTCAGTTGGCATTTTTTTATTAAATTCACGCTTTAATGTCCCACGTGTCCCGTATAACGCTTAACTTGAACCGCGAGGATCGAGCCTGTATTAGTTTTACTTTCTGGGAGACATTTTTTTTTTCGAACATACGAACAATAGAAGTGAGCAAGGACGCGACCGGAAGGGCTTCGAAGAGAAGCTCGAGTGTCATTGGTTGCTCATCCCACTAATATACAATAAGAAACGTGGTCGGGGGAGGGGGTTCGCCGGTGTAGCATTCATGCACTAACATCGTAATAGTTGGCGAGAAGTTCCATCAAGACTTAGATGAAGGAATGCAGGAGCCTCGTAGCTTCTCTTACTACCAGCAAGACAGGCTTTCCAGCATCAACAATAAAAAAAATTTGCATGTTTGCCAGAATCACGTAACAACCGCTAAACCCTAGAAGCTTTGATAGCTAAATAAACAAAAGCTTTGAGAATAGCAAAACAAAGTAAATAAACTAACTAATAAGACTGCAGGGGAGTGCAGGCGAGGAGCAGAAACAACTTCGTTTATACTGTTGTCTTTTTAGTTTGAGTTTGGTTGCATTTTCTTTTAGATTACTTCACTTCTGGCGTACGTCGCAATGCCCTGTCCCGAAGGCAAAATGCGCAACAGCTGGGAATGCCGTGTCGCAAGCGGTTGCCATTAAGCGAACACCGGCGGCATCAAGACGCCTGGCAAGACCGTTAAGACGGCACAGAAAAGACAGGAAGAAAGAATGAACGAAAAAGGATAGATAGATAGATAGATAGATAGATAGATAGATAGATAGATAGATAGATAGATAGATAGATAGATAGATAGATAGATAGATAGATAGATAGATAGATAATACAATATATGTCGGTGTTTTACACCCAAACGCAGGAAGCAAGGACAGAAAGAGGTCTCTCGATCACGCAATCAGACGTGAGCGGGCAAGACCAGAATTGGAGACTCAAGGCGTGAGCAAAGGCGTTAGTGGGAGAACAAGGGCTTCTCTCTGTGTCGGCTAGCTTCTTGCAGCGCTAGCTACGCTTTTCGTGTCGCTGAGTCATATCTGGCAAGGCGACGGAGAGAGGAAAATTATTACAGCGAGGCATGTATGGCGTGAAGAGAGGAAGATTGGACCCAAGCGTAACGATAAGGCTGAATATGAGCAATAAAAAATACACATGAGGCAGCTTAGCTTCAGGTGTGCCAAGCTTGAAGGAAGGAAGAAGCTGGACAGCCTTTCGTCGTTGCTCTTTATTTTGTTTTTCTTCTATTTAGGGGTGAAGATCCTCGGTGTATGGGTCGTTTTCTTCTCTGTAGCAGCAGCAGCAGCAGCAGCAGTAGTAGTAGTAGTAGTAGTAGTAGTAGTAGTAGTAGTAGTAGTAGTAGTAGTAGTAGTAGTAGTAGTAGTAGTAGTAGTTCTAATATGGCCTTGCGTGTATATGTCCTTAGAAATAGTATCAATAGAGGGCACAGAAATGCACAGCAGATCCACGGAGTGAATGATAACTGGGGCGTAGTGTCTGTCTGTCTGTCTGTCTGTCTCTGTCTGTCTGTCTGTCTGTCTGTATGTATGTATGTATGTATGTATGTATGTATGTATGTATGTATGTATGTATGTATGTATGTATGTATGTATGCATGTATGTATGTATGCATGCATGTATGTATGTGTGTAATGTATGTATGCATGCATGTATGTATGCGTGTATGTATGTATGTATGTATGTATGTATGTATGTATGTATGTATGTATGTATGTATGTATGTATGTATTTAATGTATGTATGCATGTATGTATGCATGCATGTATGTATGTATGTATGGTATGTATGTATGTATGCATGTATGTATGTATGTATGTATGTTGTATGTATGTATGTATGTGTGTATGTATGTATGTATGATGTATGTATGTATGTGTATGTATGTATGTATGTATGTAGTATGTATGTATGTATGTATGTATGTATGTATGTATGTATGTATGTATGTATGTATGCATGTATGTATGCATGTATGTATGTATGCATGTATGTATGTGTGTAATGTATGTATGCGTGTATGTATGTATGTATGTATGTATGTATGTATGTATGTATGTATGTATGTATGTATGTAGTATGTATGTATGTATGTAGTATGTATGTATGTATGTATGTATGCATGTATGTATGCATGCATGCATGTATGTATGTATGTATGTATGTATGCATGCATGTATGTATGTGTGTAATGTATGTATGCATGCATGTATGTATGCGTGTATGTATGTATGTATGTATGTATGTATGTATGTATGTATGCATGCATGCATGTATGTATGTATGTATGTATGTATGCATGTATGTATGTGTGTAATGTATGTATGCATGCATGTATGTATGCGTGTATGTATGTATGTATGTATGTATGTATGTATGTATGTATGTAGTATGTATGTATGTTGTATGTATGTATGTATGCATGTATGTATGTATGATGTATGTATGTATGTATGTATGTATCACTCCGTGGACATGCTGTGAATTTCCCACTATAAAAGCGCCATATATCCTCTTTACTCGTCAACAATACGAAAACCACTAACGCCATCTGCTGAAGTTATTTCCAAGGACACATACAAACAGTGCCATCTATTGAGCAATTCATAAACTAGACGTGGATACATACGTACTACATACAAAACACAAACGGTGGAGGGAACGACTCACGCCCCAAGGAGCTTCGCCCCTAAAATGACAGAGCCAGCGGCAGCGTTTAAGCGAGCGCTACTGTCTCGAAAAGTCGGGCCCACACACATCGCCCCCCGTCCCAAGGGAAAAAAAAAAGAAAAAATGCACCCGGCACAAACGTCACTTAGATCGAGATGTCGGGAGACGGGGGCGAAAGAATAAAAAAAAGTACCTATGTCAGCCGCAGAGTTGAGGCGAGCATGGGGGCCATAGCTTTCCCGTCGAGTCAGCGCACCATGCCGCAAGCCCGAAGACGTGCTGAGAGTAACGCAAACGCTTGTCCGAAGCAGAGGAGGCCCACCGATGACAGGGCTTCGCAAAGAGAACACCGACAGCCCGGACCGGGGAGTTTATGAATGCGGAACTCGCAGCTGGGTTATGCGAGCCAAGCACTATAACGAAGAGGAAAGGAGAAGGATCGGCGCGCAGACGCTTGCCGATTTGAGTGGCAAGTGTTATCGGTAAGGAAAAAGCAAGCTAGTCGATATGGACGCGTTGTCGATTAGCGTCCACTCTTTGAAAAAAAAGATCGAGTAAAAAGGGTGGACTTTCGTCCGGCAACAATACTGGTCATATGGCTTGCCTGCCCTTAATTCCTTGGAAACTCGGCGCTGGCCACTTTTCTATAAGAATGTCATTCCAAGCTGATAACGAGCATGTCGTACGTGGCCTGGAAGTACCGGGCGCGTGGCGATAATGCAAGGAAAGTAACGCCAGATAGATGACGAATATTGTTGGGGGACAAAAAAAAAAAACACCCTGTTTACTCGGCCTTGTTTTTAGTGTTTCAAAAAAAAAAAACACAGAGCAAGATAGATGACTTTTCCCTTTTGCTGTTTTCAACCCTGACACCATCAAACCTTGTTCCCTATGCGACAGGAATAAAGACCTAGGTTTATTCAGCCCCTCTGTGTCCCACATCGAAGACCGAAGTCACATGGTCTGATATGCATTCCTTTGAAACGACTCGCAGGCGGAGGCCGTCGTCTTTTCCGTTTTTATTCATCCCTTTCAAAAGCCTGTCGTGGTCAACGTTTCCACTATGTATGTATGTATGTATGTATGTATGTATGTATGTATGTATGTATGTATGTATGTATGTATGTATGCATGGTATGTATGCATGCATGCATGCATGTATGTATGTATGGTCTGTATGTATGCATGCAGGTATGTATGTCGATGCTATGTATGTATGCATGCCTGTAATGTCTGCGTGTATGTATGTATTGTGGTGTGATGTATGTATGTATGTATGTATGTATGGTATGTATGTTATGTATTTGTATGTATTATGTATGTATGTTATGTATGTATGGTATGCATGGTATGTATGCATGTATGTATGTATGCATGTATGTACTGTGTGTAATGTATGTATTGCTTGTCTGTATGTACTGTATGCTCTGTATGTCTGTATGTATGTATGTAGTGTATGTATGTATTGTATGTATGTATGTAGTGATTGTATGTCTGTCTGTCTGTATGTATGTAGGCATGTATGTATGCATGCATGCACCTGTCATGTATGTCTGTATGTATGTATGCAGCATGTATTGTATGTGTGTAATGTATGTATGCCTGAATGTATGTATTCGTGTATGTCTGTATGTATGTATGTATCGATGTCATGCTCTGTATGTGATGCATGCATGCATGTATGTATGTATGTATGTATGTATGCATCGTATGTATGTGTGTTAATGTGTATGCATGCATGTATGTATGCGTGTATGTATGTATGTAGTATGTATGTATGTATGTATGATGTATGTATGTATGATGTATGTATGTATGTATGTATGCTGTATGTATGTATTTATGTATGTATGTATGTATGTATGTATCACTCCGTGGACATGCTGTGAATTTCCCACTATAAAAGCGCCATCCATCCTCTTTACTCGTCCACTATACGAAAACCACTAACGCCATCTGCTGAAATTATTTCCAAGGACACATACAAACAGTGCCATCTATTGAGCAATTCATAAACTAGACGTGGATACATACGTACTACATACAAAACACAAACGGTGGAGGGAACGACTCACGCCCCAAGGAGCTTCGCCCCTAAAATGACAGAGCCAGCGGCAGCGTTTAAGCGAGCGCTACTGTCTCGAAAAGTCGGGCCCACACACATCGCCCCCGTCCAAGGGAAAAAAAAGAAAAATGCACCCGGCACAAACGTCACTTAGATCGAGATGTCAGGGAGACGGGGGCGAAAGAATAAAAAAAAAGTACCTATGTCAGCCGCAGAGTTGAGGCGAGCATGGGGGCCATAGCTTTCCCGTCGAGTCAGCGCAACCATGCCGCAAGCCGAAGACGTGCTGAGAGTAACGCAAACGCTTGTCCGAAAGCAGAGGAGGCCCACCGATGACAGGGCTTCGCAAAGAGAACACCGACAGCCCGGACCGGGGGAGTTTATGAATGCGGAACTCGCAGCTGGGTTATGCGAGCCAAGCAACTATAACGAAAGAGGAAAGGAGAAGGATCGGCGCGCAGACGCTTGCCGATTTGAGTGGCAAGTGTGTATCGGTAAGGAAAAGCAAGCTAGTCGATATGGACGCGTTGTCGATTAGCGTCCACTCTTTGAAAAAAAAGATCGAGTAAAAAGGGTGGACTTTCGTCCGGCAACAATACTGGTCATATGGCTTGCCTGCCCTTAATTCCTTGGAAACTCGGCGCTGGCCACTTTTCTATAAGAATGTCATTCCAAGCTGATAACGAGCATGTCGTACGTGGCCTGGAAGTACCGGGCGCGTGGCGATAATGCAAGGAAAGTAACGCCAGATAGATGACGAATATTGTTGGGGGACAAAAAAAAAAACACCCTGTTTACTCGGCCTTGTTTTTAGTGTTTCAAAAAAAAAAACACAGAGCAAGATAGATGACTTTTCCCTTTTGCTGTTTTCAACCCTGACACCATCAAACCTTGTTCCCTATGCGACAGGAATAAAGACCTAGGTTTATTCAGCCCCTCTGTGTCCCACATCGAAGACCGAAGTCACATGGTCTGATATGCATTCCTTTGAAACGACTCGCAGGCGGAGGCCGTCGTCTTTTCCGTTTTTATTCATCCCTTTCAAAAGCCTGTCGTGGTCAACGTTTCCACTGTCCCAGACAGGCTTGTAGCTTGGATTTTTTTTTTGCGAGGGAGAGGAGGGGCACTTGTTCTAAGCTTTGAAAAACACCCATTTTCTTGATTGAGTCTCAGTAAGGCACACCCCACCATCCAAATGACGGGAGGGGGGGGGGGGTACCCAGGCATGGCTTTTAGGGTACCCCCTCATCTGGCTTCGGGCCTGGCTTCAGGGATCGGATGCTTCGCGAACCTCCCGTTGTTACTGCAGCGCCTCCGTGATCGGTTCTCATTTTGACCAAGCGACGATGTACGCGTGGTCGATTTATCGTGTGACGTCAGTGTGTCACACGACGTCACAACGACGTCACAAATACTATGACCCATTACACAATGTTGACGTCGGGGATGACGTCATCACACGGCTTCTCGCATGAGTCGTGTTGACGCTGCCACCAACAGACAGTTTTCTCGTTCGATGGGACTTATAAGACTTTTTTTTTTCTCCTTAAAAACTATATAGCACAGGCCCACAGAACTGAGTATCTCCACGCAGCTCGCATACAATGCCTTCGGTCCCACAAAGTTAAGCGTACATGAAACAACCTACGCCGCTACCTCTTTCGAGAAGTGTTCATGTAACTCGTTGCCATACCTTTTGCTTTGACCCTGTTCGTCAAGCTGTCTACATTCTTTGTGTTTGTTTTACTGCGCACACTTACCCTCCTTCTTCCCCACGCTCTCATTTTGCCCAATCGTGGGTTGCCTTCGCGTCACGCATATTCCTCACGCAGCGTTCCCTCGCAAGGGGCACTGCCATCGCGTCCCCACTCTTTACGGACAAAATGTTAGTTGCATGCCACCTCTTTCTTTCTTTCTTTCTTTCTTGCTTTCTTTCTTTCTTCCTTTCTTTCTTTCTTTCTTTCTTTCTTTCTCTCTCTTTCTTTCTCTCTCTCTCTCTCTTTCTTTCTTTCTTTCCTTCTTTCTTTCTTCCTTTCTGTCTTTCCTTCTTTGTTTCTTTTTTTCTTTCTCTCTTTTTTTCTTTGTTTCTTTCTTTCTTTGTTACTTTCTCCCATTCGTTTCTTCGTTCCTTCTTTCAGCCTGAGCACCGTAGCTTTGGTCGTCGATACCACAAAGCTTATATATTCGCAAGAGAGACTAACAATCCCGTTGCGTTTGAGAGGGTTGAGTGCGGTATGCACACCAAAGAAGTTTTTTTAATAAAATTTCTGGAACGGAAATTCTTGCCCACGAGTGAAGCCGTACCAACCGCAAGATGGCGACTACCCACGGCTCCCCAATGGATCCTTTATTAAGGTCACGATAAATCCTTTAAAACTAGACGGCGCGACAACACCACGGCCGTCCTTCTGCCGTGTCTTTCCGCAGCCCTGCTTCACATCCGCGTTGCGTCGTCTGCTCGGTGTCCCCCATAGCGTCTGCTTCGCACAGACGTTATGGGACGCCGAGCGAAGCAGACGGACGCGCCGGAAAAGTCAACACAGCGGCACCTATGGGTGCAGTTTCCTTCCGCCTTGTTCTCATAGCGTCGTCTTCCTGCGCTTTGTGGTCCGCGAGTCGCCAGCGCACGCTTTTATTTGCTTCATATACGTCCTTAAGCTTCGAGAGCAATGTAATTGTCGGTATATTGCAGCCTTTTCAAGATTCGTGCTGAAATTGTCGGAGACTAGG
>NC_051174.1:113073522-113083522 GCF_013339725.1 Rhipicephalus microplus | reverse complement strand
AATCGATGTTTCGCGAAGCATGCGGAAGGAAAGAGATGGTGTTGCAATTTTTTATTGAGCTAAAGGTTACGAAATTACGCTAAAGATATGTACAAACAATGTGCGCACAGCCACACGTTGAACAGTCGGATACTTTTTATATAACCAGCTGTTTACGCTTGCGTAACAATGCCAAAAAGCAACATGGGTATTATAGCAACACCCGAAATGGTAAGCCGAAACGATAAGACGAGGACGGTAGCCGGTGATAGTGCTACATAAATCGACTTTGGTATACGGCGCTTAACTGCAATTGACCTCAGCCCGACGTGACGCAAAAGCGGCTGCAGTACGCAGTGCGCTTCGCGTTTAAGTACGAAGATACCCGCTGCCAGTGTGTCGCACGGGTCTGTTCTGCCTCTCCGCTTCGTTGCACCAGAATAAATACAGCAACTTCGTTCACAGATACTAAACGACGGTAGGAAAACCTGGAGAGACAATAAGCGCTCGTCGCGAGCGGAAGTCCAGCCTATAACGCACGTAAGATCCTATACCATGATATTTGTAGTGGTCGTGCTTATCAAACGCTGACCCCAAAAGGTCGCAGGATCGAATCTCGGGGTCCGCCGCATTTCGATGGAGGCATTATCCTTGAGGTCCGTGTGCTTCGATTTTTGGTGCTCGTTGAAGAGCCCCAGGACACAGAAATTTCGGGAGACTTCTACTGCGGCGTCCCTTGAAAACATATCGTGGTTCTGGGGCGTAAGAGCACAGCAATTGTTTTCTTCTGATTGCGGAACACGTTGGGGAAAACGGGCTGTCGTATTCTGTTGTCGCATTGCGTAACGCAGGCAAAACCACGAGTGAAAAAGACAAAAAAAGGGACAGCACAGGGGGAAAAAGAGGAAAATGATGAGGAAAATGGGAAGAAAGTAGAAATAAAGACAGGAAGAACACAAAAAATAGAACTGAAAAAGATAAAATAAAGAGGCAAAGAAGGAGAGAAAAAGAAAAACCGAAGAGATCAAACAAAAAATTCTGCGCAGCTCCGCGCTTCGTTCAGGCTTGGCACCGTTAGTGCGAGGCTGCCTTCATTTTTATTGCTGCGACTCAACTTGCCCTGGACGAGCAGCGAAAGCAGCTCGACCATGGCTGTTCTGTGTAAAGGGCGGCTTTCGTCCGGCACACCGCGCAGTACAGAGCGGTGCCTACAGCATCCCGCAAACGCAGAGCCGTAGATTCTTTTCGCGCTTCCAAACCGGTGCCAACCGATTTCCGCCGGACCGGAGCAGTTGGTACCGCGTGGGCAGGAATTTGTCGCCCTTGCACATTCTCTCGAGAATGAGAGGTAGAGCCCGCATGGCCAAACCCCCCCCCCCCCCCCTTTTTTTTTTAAATTTTCAGTGTTCTCCCCGGCCTTTATTTCCACGCCCGGGCCTTTTCCTTTAGTCTAAGCCCAACTCCGAGAAAGAGAGCTGGGATTATTGGCGTTACCGTGTCCTTTGCTGCGTCATAGTCTTGAAGCGAGATAAAATGTGTTAGCAGTAAAAAAAAAACGGAAAGAGAGAGAGAGAGAGTGCTAAAAGCACAGAAGATCTGGAACTGCAAGCGGTAGCTGAGTTGGTTTTGCTGTTGTCATCGTTCTCTTCGTGATCTTGTTCTCTTCGTCAGCCTCATCCTTCTCCCACAAAACTATTCCGCCGCCGTATGCCCTCTCCGCTTCCGACACGCTTCGGCTAAAGCTTCAAAGAGGACAGAGAGTGACAAACGTAACAGGAAAGCACTCGCTCAAAGTAAAAAAAAAAAAGCGCAAGTCAAAGTTGTCCTCTTTATCAACCTCCTTCTCTGACAGACTCTTCCTCTAACCACGGTTACTAACACCCCTCCAACCTCCGCGCAACCTGTCTGAACGTGCGCAATGTCGGACAACCACAAACCAAGAGAAATAAGAGGACAGGGCACGGAGTGAAGCACGAGTGCAGTCGTTCTCTCTCTCTCTCTCTCTCTCTCTCTCAACCTCGTCTCTCACCCCGCAAACTGCTCCTCGAGCTGCACCGCTCGTCTGACCCGCGAGCTTGCCTGGTGGCGTGAGCTCCTTAACACCTCGGCACACTTATCCTGCGAGAGGGCGTCGTACCGTACAGTGCCGCTAGCCACGTGCGCGCACTCCTGCGGGCGCTCGGTCTAAATCTGCGCTGCCACGCGCGGGCCACGATGAATGGCTGACGGCGCAGTTAGACTGTCTCGTTAAAAAGTGAGCACACGGACACTTTAAAAGAAAACGCCCGAGTGAATTATAGGACGATTCGGGCGAAGTATTCCCGTCCTCGACAAATTACACGTGGAAAGTAACAGCGCGGGGTGTTCATGGTGAAAAGGGTACGAAACGACACCGAGGGAAAAAATGAAGGCTCTGCTCGTGGATCCACCTTACGGAATGCTATATATACCTTAGAAGTGTGGCAGCTTGGGCTAGTTGGTATGGCATGACGATAGTTATAGCGCGAGAACAAAACGACGATTGTCTTTCGTGTCCTTCTTGTCTCTGTGTCGTCGTTTTGTTCTCGCGCTATAACTATCGCCTATATATACCCTGCGCATGAAGCCTAGAATATCGGTCATATTCTTGTGGAGTGCGTAAAGTACGCATTTGAAAGCGAATTATTAAAGAAACAACTAGAAAGCTTGCACGGACGGCCCGTATACCCTTGAACCATGGCCTGAGATGCATCTTCACAAAGAGGCGAACGTCTTTCTAAAAGACGCCTTAGTGGATACTGAACTGGATGATTATTTCATTAATTTAGCATCTATAGACATTCACCTCAGTTCGCAAGCATCGAATACTCGCCCCCGGGCTATGATTTAGGTGAGTGACATCATAGCCACTGTGCAACCACGTTCCCAAGTTGAAACTGTTTGAAATGTCTTTGGTATCCATGTTTTGTAAACATGTTTTGTAATATTTCTCACTTCTCTTTCTAAAGCCTATCAGGTGATCCCTTTTCCAAATAAAGTTAATTCAGTCATTAGTTACTTCATTATTAGTACGTGAGTGAGTCAACAAGCTGGACAGACAGACAGACAGACAGACAGACAGACAGACAGACAGACAGACAGACAGACAGACAGACAGACAGACAGACAGATAGACAGATAGATAGATAGATAGATAGATAGATAGATAGATAGATAGATAGATAGATAGATAGATAGATAGATAGATAGATAGATAGATAGATAGATAGATAGATAGATAGATAGATAGATAGATAGATAGATAGATAGATAGATAGATAGATAGATAGATAGATAGATAGATAGATAGATAGATAAAAACGACCCTCGTACAAACGATGGGCTCTGCGAACACACACGTGTCGACGGCGCTCTCTGACGAGAAGCGAGAATCCGCTCGCAGAATCGCAGTGCGCGAGCTTTATCTCCTCGAGCTAAATCTGGAGTATACACCTATACGGTGCAGCCGCCCCAGGACTGGATAGCCGCGTCACCTGCGAAGTATAAGGTTGATGATCCTCATTGCCTTCACGAAGACGTCGCCCCACGGCCGGAGCTTCGTCTTTTTTTTTTTTCTTTACGCACTACCCACTTCATCACGAGCTCAGTTGCAGACACTGCTCGCATCATCCCCGAGGCCCCAGTGTCCCCGACCCGGGGTCGGAACACGCGCCTGACCTACTCTCGACTGAATCCACGGGGCGCATGTGTGCGTGTGCACTCCTATAAACATGCGCGTTCCGCAGGTCTGCGAAAGCTGCGATTGATATTGCACCACCAGCTGGCGAAGAAATACCGGGCCCATCGCCATCTAGAATAAACCGCAAAGCTATCAAAAGCACTGCAGCATTTATTTTTTTTGTTTTTTTTTCGAATCCACAATGATTTGTGACCACAGGCCAGTACTGAGCGGGCTAGGTTGAAAATGAGCGCGGCTGCTATGTGTTTCTTCTTCCCAAATGAGAACTTTTGGGCTCACCGCTGTATGACAGTAACTAATGTACATATCTATATATATATATATATATATATATATATATATATATATATATATATATATATATATATATATATATATATATATATATATATATATATATATGTGTATATGTATATATATATATATATATATACATATATATATATATTCGTTTTTATTTTTTTAATTTTGCGTAACAATAAAGTGAAAACGCGTAGCCGACACCAAGGAATGGCGACAACCCTGTTCATTTTTAAACTTTATTAAAACAACAAAGAAATTAATGTTAAGACCCTATTTCCGAATCAAATGCGGATTATCGCGAAACAGTTATTACCGATAATGAAACGGTATCTAAAATTGTGTATAAAATAGCGCATCAATCTAAATATGTGGAATCTTGCATGTAATCGAATATCATAACGAATCGTTATCAGGTATGGAATCGAGCATAGAAACAATTGGCGATCGAATGAAATTTAACATCGAATTAAATTGAAACAGTTGGCGATCGAAATTTATTTAACATCGAATTAAATGTCGAATTTCAACTTTGGTAAGACATCGAATCCAGTATTTAAATAAATATTGAATGATGTATTCAGCGGAGTATCGAAGTAAACATCAAACCAAATTTCGAATTGAAAATTGACTTATCCAGCTACACACAATTTTCCCCTGCCGCCTTTGTACCCTGCCATAATAAAATTAGAAACACGTACGCACGCGAATAGAGATATAGATAGAGGTCTATCAAAAAAGGTTTGCGTGCAGTAATTTCTCCATTACCACATTCATACTATCAATCAGGTAATAGAGAAATGCTCAGAATATAACCAGCCACTATACATAGTCTTCATAGATAACGAGAAGGCGTTTGATTCTAGAAATATCAGCCGTCATGCAGACACTGTGGAATAAAAGCGTCGATGAAATATATATAAACATCCTGGAAGAAATCTACAGGGGATCAACTGCTACCATAGTGCTTCATAAAGAAAGCAACAGAATACCAATCAAGAAGAGTGTAAGGCAGGGGGACACAATCTCCCCAATGCTATTTACCGCGTGATTACAGGAGGTTTTCAGAAGCCTAGAATGGGAACAGTTAGGGATAAGAGTTAATGGAGAGTACCTTAGTAACCTGCGCTTCGCCGATGACATTGCGTTGCTGAGTAACTCAGGGGACGAATTGCAACTCATGATTACGGAGTTAGACAAGGAAAGGTGGGTCTTAAAATTAATCTGCAGAAAACGAAAGTAATGTACAACCTCGGAAAACAGCAGCGCTTCGACATAGGTAATAGTGCACTTCAAGTTGTAAAAGACTATGTCTACTCAGGGCAGGTAATAACCCCGGAGCCGAACCACGAGATTGAAGTAACTAGAAGAATAAGAATGGGGTGGAGCACATTCGGCAAGCACTCTCAAATTATGACAGGTAGATTGCCACTATCCCTCAAGAGGAAGGTACATAACAGCTGTATCTTGCCGGTACTTAGCTACGGAGCGGAAACCTGCAGACTTACAAAGAGGGTTCAGCTTAAATTGAGGACGACGCAGCGAGCAATGGAAAGAAAAACGGTAGGTGTAACCTTAAGAGACAAGAAGAGAGCAGAGTGGATTAGGGAACAAACAGAGGTTAAGGATACCATAGCTGAAATCAAAAAGAAAAAATGGACATGGGCCGGACATATACCGCGTAGACAGGATAACCGCTGGTCATTAAGGGTAACTGACTGGATTCCCAGAGAAAGTAAGCGGGTTAAAGGGATACAGAAGGTTAGGTGGGCAGATGAGATTAAGATGTTTGCGGGTATAAATTGGCAGCAGCAAGCACAGGACCGTGTTAACTGGCGGAACATGGAAGAGGCCTTTGTCCTGCAGTGGACGTAGTCAGGCTGATGATGATGATGACAGTAAGATACGAAATTGTGACGCCTTAATCGAAGACTCCGAAAATTCCGACTACCTGATGTTCTTTAACACGCCACCAAATATAGGTACACGGGCCTCAGACATTTTGTCTCCATCAAAACGCGGCCGCCATGGCCAGGATTCGATCCCGCGACCTTCGAACCATTGGGACATTAGGTAACCACGACCTTCATCCTGCTGTAGACACTATAGATAAGCTGACGATAATGGTGGTGATTACCCCGTGATATGCGGAAGCATTTTGCTTTTCACATTCACTTGTTCTTCCTCCAGCGCAGAAGAGGCAACCCAACGTAAGCCTTGGTCAGTTCCCTGCCTTTCCCTCCCACTCTTTCTCTCTCTCTCTTTCTCTATCACTAGGTGTCTGACAGTGTCCGAAACGCAGAGTCCACGGTAGCCCAGTGTCGCCTGTGACGTGACAACTGCTTAGAGTAAGCGACTATTCTCTATAGACTATCGACGTCATTTAACGCCGGTAAAGTACTTCCAGATATGTTACGCTCTCATCTGTCGTAATAACCGGGACGAATATGTACAGTCACCGACATTTCGAACTATCGCGCGGTAATCTTTGATGCGCACCTTCGCTTTACGGCCAAATTAGGTTCCGCGAAGGGTGACGGCAAGTGCGTGCCCACACAAACACTAAACGGCCAAATGAACTCGAACACTTACACCATATGTATAGGATGAAAGACTCTTTGGAGCAGCGGGAGGCACTCCTTGCTAGCTCGAACCCGGAGGTGCAACTAGCACTCCTGGACCACGTCCGGCTGGCAGCGCAAGCCAGTGGACTTGGGGCCCCACCCATCTAGCTCCTAAAACCCTTCTGTTTTCAACCCAATAAAGTTATTTCTCTCTCACCACACCCACACCTAACAATCTTTTTCGGGAGTTCGTTCGTTCCCGTGGCGCTGGAAGAAAGAAAAGTCGATTTATATGCGGGGTTGAACGTGACAAAACCACCATACAATTATGAGAGACGCCGTAGCGGAGGGCTGCAGAAATTTCGACCACCTGGTGGGGTTCTTTAACGTGCACCCTAATCTGACCACACGGGCCCACAATATTTCTGTCTCCATGGGAAATACAGCCGCCGCAGCCGGGATTCGATCCCACGACCTGCGGGTCCGCAGCCGAGTACCTTAACCACTAGACCACCGCAGCGGGGTGGAGATCTAAAAGTCGCCCGCACGCGCGATAGTTCATTATTTGGGCGACTGTACATCTACAGGCAAAATATAAACTCAAACCAATGGCATCATTCCATTTTAAAAGAGAGTTTAGAAGATCCAAAAGCTAAATAAGCCAAGGATAATAAAGAAAAAAAAAAGAATTGAATAAGAGCCTGGAAGAACCGAGATGAAAGGGAGCCGGGAAGATGAAGACAAATTAGCGGCGGAAAGCCGAAAAAAAATAGCACCGTTCTTCCCCCCCCCCCCTTGCAGCCCCCTGAACGCTACCCCGAGCCAGTTACCGGTATTTGCGGGAGGCGAGCAGGCAGAGCCGAGGTAAATGAGGCCTCGTCGACAAAGTGGACCATACGTCATCGCCTTGCTCTGTGCGGGGTGAGAGAACCTGAAGTAGAACAGCCGCCAGGGGCCGCAACAGGCGATGTCTTATTGCCGCGTCACGGACGACGGTCAATAAATGTCAATCAATGTTTCTTTATTAGCATCAGAAGTGTACACTGTGAGTAAGTATGTAAGTCGAGTGAAGTCGGCAAACAAACAAGCAAGCAAGCAAACAAGCGATACGGGTAAGTGCGACACTGTTGTCGCCTAAGACACTCACGAGCAAAACGATTTTTTTTTTTTTGCGTTTCGGTAAGGTATAATCTCACTATCCCGAAAACAGCATTAGTATACCACGAAACAACACTTGGTAAGCGAGAAGAGAGAGAGATAAAGATGCAAGGAAAGGCAGGGAGGCTAACCAGACGCACATCTGGTTTGCTACCCTGCACTGGGGAAGGGATGGAGGGGAGAAAAGAGGTTGCAGAGAGATGAGAAGGTACACACAATCACGAGCACACTCGGGGAGCACACACAGTCTACAGGCGGTCGCTCAGGTTTGTTGACTTTAGGTAAAGTAGCAGTGCTTTAGTCGCTTTCTGCGCAACTGAGGCAGATGCCCAAGGTCCTAGTATCTTCTGCACACAAAATGGTCCGGGGTCAAGTTGATTCAGAACCATCTGGAGCTGGTATCGCTGTGTGTCGTAGCAAGCGCAGCTGCACAGGACGTGTTCGATGGTCTCTTCAGCTCCGCAGTAGTCGCATGTAGGAGTGTCTGCCATACCAATGCGAAAGGAGTACACCTTGGGGAATGCAACACCCAACCAAAGGCGGCATAACAGTGTCGCATCGGAGCGGGAAAGTTGTGATGATAGCTTTATCTTGAGCGAAGGATCCAGTTCATAAAATTGACACCTTTGGAAGATGGTAGACGACCAGAACGTGCGTGTAAGATCTCGAGCATGCAGGTTAAGTCGAGTCGGTCGAGTGAAGTGGGCAAACAAACAAGCAAGCAAGCAGACAAGCGATACGGGTAAGTGCGACACTGTTGTCGCCTAGGACACTCACGAGCAAAACGTTTTTTTTTTTTTGCGTTTCAGCAGGGTATAATCTCCCTATCCCGAAAACAGCATTAGTATACCACGAAACAACACTTGGTAAGCGAGAAAAGTAGCGAAAAGTAAATGTGGGTGGCGACGCCACCGTGAGATTCGCGCACCAAACACCGTGACGTAAGAAATCATGAAGTGGTCTACTGAGCTCTACGTAGCTTCCCATGAATAAAAATGAAGTACGTGTACTCTGTGGGTGCGCCAGGCTTAGCATAGGAAGTTTTCAGAAAAATTTAATTGTGCCAAATGCTGCGATTGTTCGGAAAATTTCAAATTTTCTTACGTCACGTGCGGAGATTTGAGCGCGAAATTACGAAACGAGACTTTAACCTTGATTTTTTTCCGCTAATAATGGACTGGTGATAGCGAAACATACGCCATTAGAGTTCCGACAGTACACCATGTCAATCTAAATCAAGTCGTTTGTTCTTCTCTAGTGTCTCTTTAAAACACCCAAATTAATAAACTAAAAGGGGCACTAAAGAGCAACAAATCGCTTAGTTTGGACTGACAAACTGTACACCGACTACTTTAATGTCATTAGTTTCATTATCACGATTTTATTATTAGCGAAGCAAACCAAGAACAAGTTCGATTTTTTTTAAAATTTCGCGCTCAAATATCCGCACGGGACGTCAGAAATTTCAAAATGTATTTTCAGTATATAGGGACACTGGCTCGATGACATTTTCTTGAAACTTCGTACGCTATGTCTAGGGCACTAGTTCATTTCTCGTCGATTAGAGGCCACGTAGCGCCCATTAGACGCCTTAGAAATCTATGACGTCATGCAGCGTTTGGTGCGGGAATCTCCCGGTGGCTGCACCACGCCACTAAGAGCGGGCTTTTCAGGATTGTGAAACTGCACTTTACTAATGCACACGCGCACGCACGCACGCACGCACGCACGCGCACACACACACACACACACACACACACACACACACACACACACACACACACACACACACACACACACACACACACACACACACACACACACACACACACACACACACACACACACACACACACACACACACACACACAATGATCATGCTCTTTAGCACCCTTTAAGGCAGCTTTCCCTTGCGGTTGCCTTCTCTCATCCTACGTACATGCCTTTAGCGCTTATAAAAGATATAAACATCCCGGCTGCGGTGGCTGCATTTTCCGATGGAGGCGGAAATGTTGTAGGCCCGTGTGCTCAGATTTGGGTGCATGCTAAAGAACCCCAGGTGGTCGAAATCTCCGGAGCCCTCCACTACGGCGTCTGTCATATTCCTATGGTGGTTTTGGGACGTTAAACCCCGCATACGTGTCTATAAATGTTATAAATGAAGGGGCAAAAAACTTCTATTCGGTGCAGGCGCACGTTAACTAGTGGCTTTTTTAATGCACGCACTGACAAAACTTCCCCGCAGCGCAGAGAAGACACGAGGCGGAGGGCAGATGCCCAC